>JAQFXM010005164.1:0-15504 GCA_034693345.1 Entomobrya multifasciata | reverse complement strand
GGACGTACGGACGTACGTACGGGATACAGACAAACAGAGCATCCGTATTAATTAGCCTTACGGCTACTTAATAAAAAACTGATCAAATGTCATAATCATCGAAATAATTGTTGCGTCACTCATTTGATAATCATAATCATCATCCTCATCATCAAGTAAAACAAGCACGATTTTTCTCTCTGCCCACGTATATAAGTCTACTTAATATTTATAGTCTTTTTTGATTGTATGATTGTTAGCTTTGTTTGGATTTGTATGATGATTATACAGTATTTTTTGTTTATATTCAATATTCACTTCACTTTTCACATTCAAATCGATTGGCTGATTGGACTCACTCGGCCTTGCCATTTCCTTAAAATTCGCAATCAGTCAAATGTGAAGTCAAGTCAAGAGCAAAAAAAAATGGAGACGTTAATCGTAATAATGATCAAACAAGATAGACAACACGAAAAACAAAAACAAAAGCACAAACAATTGCCGAGAGAGATTATCAGCAACACAATAAAAACACAAATCTAAATTATCCTGCATTTAACTTTATTCGACCAATATTCTGATTGATAATTCAGATCGTGTTCAGTAAAAGTGTTACATATATAGACAGACAGACAAAGTATTAATGTCAAATGTACCTGTTCCTTCAGTCATTCATTTGAACACCAATAATTATTGGTCCATTGTTGACCAAAAAGACGATTATACTGTTAGGTCTTATGTACTTTCAATTCAAACACTTTTTACGAAAAAGGAGGTATCTATTTAGCAAATTGTTGTGGTTATCTTTGTATTGTAACAGCAGCAGGAGCACGAGCTTTGTAAAATTACCCATTTAATTGGCACTTTCAAGGAGACCAAATGGCTTTTCGATTGATTCTTCATTCTTTAAAAGACCATACCACAGAGACCAGATGCAGATGAAAGGATAAGAGAAAGATGTTGAAAATTGTAATTTTATTAGAAAAACGGGTTGAGTTTAAAAGGTGTAAAGTGTGAAGAGAGAATTTTCAAGTTGTGTAATTCCTTTATTTTCAAATTACTGCAGTTTTATTAACCAACAAAATTGTATTCATGTGTTATCTCTTATCCGACTGTTCGCTCTGTGGCTGCTGTTTCAAAAGGACAAATGGGGGGATGACGATGAGATGATGATAATGACCACGAACAGTGAAGAAAGAAAATGGTCATTCATTTTATATGCTGTATTTGCACACATGTTTAATACGTAACACTACCACACAGGACACGGACCAAAAAAATAATGGCACGACTTTACCTTGCAGGGCTGTGATGCTGATATGATGTAGACTAAAGAATTACATTTCTTTCTGTTTTATAATCTCTCCCAAAAAGAATGAAAAAATCCCTTTTTATTGTAATTTTTTAAGCCCTTATCATGTTATTCAACAGGCACGAAAATACTATCAAAACCTTTTTTTGCAGACAGACTAGCTTTGCTGTGAGGTGAGGTAATACCAAACTGTAAACTAATCGATTACCGCGTGCTATCATCACCACCATCACCATTAAATATTCATTTAATACTTTTAAAACACTTATTTTTAAGGGAAAATTTACAAAAATTCTATTAACTCTGTCCTCGGGCAAAGCTTTTTGTGCTAATTTTACAACAACGCAACACTTCTCGATACTTAAACAGTTTGACCAAAAGATTTTTTTGTGTCGTGTCCTGCCGGACAGTCACACTGGCTGGTCGTGGGTGACGACGAAGACTCGTTACGTTTCAACAGATAAAATGCAAATTAGCAAAGAGCGCAGCGCATTCAAAATGATATACAGGTATATTCCAAATAATGTTATTTTTACGCACACACGTTTACATTTAAAACACAAAGTTAATGAGCGGTTAAACGAGAAGAGATGAAGAAAGAAGTAATCATCATAATAGGTATATAATTTATGTTTTTTATAAGTAACGCTTGCAAAAATTGGAAAACTCAGTGTCTTACAATTAATTTCCCAAATTACGATGATGCACTTTACATTAAATATACTTTGCTGTCGACGACGCAAGTTGATAATTACGATTTTCAAACTAGGAAAAAATTCGCGCTGCCATATTGCCTTTTTTCAAAGCTGCCAATATTAGTGAAAATTCATGTCAAAATGCTTGACCAACAATTTGAAAAGAATGAAAATAATTGATGCACGCACGACCGACGACGACGCTTCCACAAAGCGACCAAACAAGCACGCTCTTTTGTTTTTACGTTTTGTCTTGTCATATTTTTAAAATTTAAATACTCGCGGTATGCAATAATCATTCGAATTTCGAATGCTATAAATATTGCCGATGAATACGTGCAATGAAACGAAAACTGCTGCTGATTGTGATTATTTCTGCCTATTGTAAAAGAGCAAATTTAAATAATTCAACAAGTTATTCTGACGCTGGCGTAACATAACGCACACTCAGATTCTAAATTCAGCGCGTTTTCCCGCCTCTCTGAACCACTTTTCTCTTTTTTAAATAAACACAAAAACAAAAGACAAACCTAATTAGCATATTTTTACTATTTCTCACGACTATTAATATTTAAGAGATCAGATTATATTGTTTTGATGAGAGCGGTCCTCATTAAAATTTACAAAGTAAGTCATAAATAAATCGCCATTCCTCTTTTTGTTGCATACCTGCCTGCCTGTCTAACTTGCATTGTTTGAATATTGAATATCCGAAGAAGTAATCACAGCGCAGTACAGCAATCAGGTTTCTTGATTTGATTAAATAACATAAGAAATAAAGCCATCGTAGAACTATTATGTTACCGTTTTTTGTGCAATAAAAAAGGATGGACAATCAGATAATCAGGAAAATTATCTTCATGAACGGCTTTTATAGAAGGATTGGTTATTGAACTAAAAAGTGATTTGTGGGAATCTGTGTGAATGCGATCTAGGATGCAATAATAACTTTTAAATGTGAAAGCGGCTATGTGCAAAATGTTTAGCACGAAGAAAATCAACAGGTCGTCATTATCGTCACCAGTTATCATCATAATATCATATCATCCATATACTTAACTGACAAATATATTTTTCTTGTAGAAAACAAAAAGCAATCCACTTCTTGTTACTTGTTGCACACTTCAACACCAACCGCCATGAAGAAGTTAATGATAATGATTGAGTGCCGAAATGTATACCCCAGTGCATATAGTAGTGCTTGTCTGTGCCAAGATGCCAAGTCATCTCATCATATCATCATGATCACACAAGACATCATGAAATGAAAAATATGTGTAACAACTAGAAGGATAAAGTCAAATTAGTAGTGTATCAGTTTTACTTTTGGTTGTTCTTGTTACCGCTCTTGTCTTACTATTTTCAAAGGTAAGAAAAAATTCGACAATCATCTCTCTTTAAAGTTGATGTCGATGCATAGCATGTACACTGCACTGCAGTGACGATGACGAAGGGAAAAGATAAGGAACAACTTCAATTTACTTAATGTCAACCAACAACATAAAATATCGAGTTTCGCCCACACACTAGAAAATGTACAAAGAAATATGTTTGTCCGTTAAGTGTAAATAAAATGGTTTCGTTTTCTATCATCCTTTCAGGTCAAAAGCATAGTGCAATGGATGCAAATGAATAAATGATTTTCTTCGCCAGATGAAGATGAAGTCTGGTATGTAATGATGTGATAGCCCAAAAACGGACCATCTGTCAAAGGAAGTCATTATTTAATGAGGAGTGATTATTACAAGACATGCAAAATAATGTTGTTAACGATCCTGATAATGATAATGATGGTCAGAGCTCTTGGTTAAATTGATTTTTTTTTGGAGAAAAAACGTTTTTGTGTTAACGCTAATGACAATATTTTGTTCACTTTACACATTTCTTAGATTAATCTTGAGAATAGAATAAGGAATATCTAGATAAACTTTTGTGCGTAAAAATAATTTGTAATGAGGTTCCTTGCAAAAAATATTGTTTTACATATGTAACAGGCTACATATTTGTAAAATTGATGATTATAAATGGTGATATGCTGAATTGGTATGATGTGGTCAAATAGCTATGTGGAACTTTGAGCTGACCAGTTTTACTTTCTGACTTTGTAAGTCACAAAAAAACGCATAATTACCATTAACATGCGTAGCGTGACATGACATGTCTTTTTATGAAAAGGCGTTTGTGTGTGTGTGAACGTCGAGCTTCTTAATGAACAATCAAATCATCCTTCATGCATGACAATAGCCCAAAAAGGAAAGCGAAAAATTTGTGTGTGATTTAAATTCACCTTCTTCATCATTATCATTTAACCAAATTCATAATAGGTTATTAGTAAAACGAACGACCATGCATGTTACATTTTACAAGCATTAACGCACATCACATCTACTCACGAAAAAAAACTGGTAATTACTAAATGCATATAATTGCCTTGCAATCATTTTAAATTTTTACCAGGATAATTGCTGAGGCTGCCAATTGACGAGAAAAAGTCGTTATCCATATAAGGTATCGAGTCCACTGAAGCCGAAAGCCGAACCGGATGCCGTCTCCTTGCAGCTTTTAAAGCTGACCATGAATTCCATCCAGTTTGTGGACCAATTCCATTACTGCTTCCAACACCACCGCCGCCATTTGCTCCATTTTGTACACCACCACCACCACCCCCATTACCTGTCTCCATCATGTTATCAGTGTTTTTTGTTATTTCACTCATTTTGAATACACATCAAGAGAAAATTATCACTTGTCGGATAAAAAAAACTCAGTCAATCACGACTTCATTTAAATACAAATATACTTTTACTACACAACCACGTTTCATTGAGTACCAGAAACTCTTCTGAATAATTCATTCAAAAGTTTACACTCAAAAGCCGGGCTAAACCTAACAAAAATGTTATCACTCAGTCGGTTCGCTTCACTATCAAAAATCAACAACAAAACAAAGTGGATCGTTCAAAGCGGAAATGCAAATAGACAGACAGAGTTTGTCTCCTCCTCTTTCTGACTGGCTTATTTTTATGTTTGTCCAAGTGTGACTGAAGAATACTCATTTGCAATCTAGTGCATTTTTTTCTTCAGTTCATATCATTTGTTTGGCGTCACTCTTTCCACATGAACAAATCACTGTTAAATATTCATATTACGCAATTATGGACAAAAGCGGAGTATGTTCCAATACCAATGTTCCAAATCGGCTTATGAACTGTTTCTGTTTTTACTGCAACTGTAACGGTATTTTGTGATGTGGGTTTGTTCAGGTTTAAATCTAATTTCCTATTTATTGAGTTGCTGGTTGATGTTGTCTGCTTGTCCAAATATGTAGCTGATTTTTTTATGTTGGTGTCACAAGAGAGCTCACAAGTCAACGATGTGGAACGAAGTGAAGCCCCTCTAGTAATGGAAATCGTCTAGTCAAACTGTGAAATAAGCATAAAGAGATTAGGTATCATTAGATGTAGATGGGTTTGGTGGTAGTGTAAAAAGGTACAGGTACAGCGGGAGCAAGTAATATCAAGATAATTAATATTCCTCCTACTCAATCCTGTGGTGTAAATGTAATATAAAACATGTGTATGTAAAAATGTCTGTAGCAATTCTTTATTTATATTTTTTGTTTATTTGCCGCAGGAGTCGATAATTAGGTTTATGTTAGCGGGAGGGCAATCAAAATGACACCACACAGGAACCAAATATAATAGAGTGCAAATTAGAATTATTAAAACTCTGATTAATCTAATTTCAACATCAAATACTCCACTCCTTTCTCTGCAACTACTGCCTTCCTTTACACAAGCCTTTTCAACTGTTCTTTGTTGTCCCGAGTCTATGACATTTTCTATCCAAGTCACAAGACAAGTGTCAAAACCGACTGTGATTATGATTATCTAGTAAGGTTGCACTTGTTCACAGATAGATTGTTGTACTTTTCATGCTGTCATGTCAGTAAATTCATCCAAGTACACTTACATTTTTAGCATGTCACTCTTTTTCCCTCATTCCCTCTTTTCCACAACGTCACTACATTAAAAATGATCGTTGGGGGATAGTGGCTTGGATATCAATGTGATCAAGCTGTGAATTTTGATCTGATCTCATTTACAGCAGCAACAATGCACATCTCTTCTCAGTTAGCACTTGACTACTGAATTGTTGCGAAATCTAACTCCTCGGAGCAGAACGGTACAATAAAAAAAGTGTGAGTCAAGGGTGGAGCTGCCAATATTGTTGCTAATGCTGTTGCAGTGAGGAGTAGAATTTATTTTGATGATGGCAGTATAATACCTATGTAATCAATGATACTTACTTACTACCTGTCTGTTGTTTAACTTCATGAAAGCGTGTACAAATGAAAATGAATGCCTGGTTTGCTTTTTACCTTTGTTGCTCAAATGCCATGCTCATTCATGATTCATCAAATGATCATCATGAATTTCATTATAAGCCATACTGAAAATGACTTACTGAAATTGTTATGAAATTACTGAACTGAAGCATAAAACACGTTCAAAGTTATAAAGAGCATTAGATCAGAACAGTAGTGTATTTGAAAAGGTAAAAGCGTTGCAAACCAAACTAAACCACCAACAGTCAAAAGTAAGAGGAAAATTATATAGATGAACTATTCAAAAAATCGGATACCTTGACTAATTGTAATTGTTGGTGTTTACAATTTTGCTCTTTTTCTTCTTGTACCAAAAAAATTACAAGATGAGTAAGCAAAATATTATGTAAAGCAGTTCAGTGCAATGGAAGACATAAACCACAGAATAATATTTATGTTGATTGGTAGCAATTATGGGATTACTTGAGAATTCCTTAAGGGCTGCTGCTGGGGAAAATTAAATGAGGATTATCCCAAATATAAAAATCTATGCATTTTTTTGGTCGTCGTGCATGCAAAATCTTTCTAAAAGATTAACATGCATATTTTTATGACCAGCATTATGACATGCTCAAAAAATCAACCAACAATGCATTTCAGAATTCAGCCAGACTAACAATTGCAGAGAAGTTGAAGAACCAAACAGTTTCAGAAAAATTTCCCCTGAAACAGAAAAAAATCCGTCGCATTCATTATGGGCAATCATGCATAGTCAGATTCCACGATTTATATTTCCTCCAACAACTTGCAAGTAGTCGAAATACCTATCTGTATAGGAAAACGTCTACAATCCGATATAGTAATGAAATGACGCTGATGATGATCACAATGTAATAAACAATGTAAGAAAAAGGATTGTGTATGTTATACTGCAAAGCTTAGTGAAATGCAATGTGTGATGTGAAGCATGCCTTCATTATCATTGTTACAACATAACAGAAGGACAAGCTTGAGCTAGACAGCAAGATCATCATGAAGAAAAAATTCTTTTCGCTCTCTTCAACTTTTGTGTGCACTGCAAAACAAAATGCTTGTATTCGTCAAAAGAGAGCTAGACAAACAAAAGGCTCTCTTTTCTCAAATCGAATTCCTTTATGAAGTTTAGCACTGCAGTGGACTCAAAAAGAACAAAATGTTTCAAGTGAAGAAAAAATCGTGACAATCATTTAAAACCTCCTATTTTTCTTGAATACGCAGCAGCAAAGCAAATTCCATATTTACGCATGACATGGTGAAATGAAACTTGGTAAACTGCTTTGCAAACAACATGTAAAGTAACATGTCACACGAAGGGAACGAATACGATGAACTAAAGTGAGTGGATGTCGAACAGACAAACTGGCTAAATAATGATGAGATGTACATACATATATTATGCTTATAACATATATGGATTTTCATTGTTGTATGTCATATGATCATCGGCGGAGGTAAGATGCGGAGGTGGATAGGAGAGCGAGGACACGGTGACACTTAAAAAAAGAAAGAAGAGAGATCCGTGTCTTATTTTGGATTTTTTTCTTAAGATACAAAATAATATGCATATATGAATGCTTGCGTGTAGGTATGTACTTTTTTAGTAAGATATTCTAACTGAACTCATCATTATCAAGTTGATTGTGATTGCCAATGTAACCCACAAACATGTAAAGCAGACTTGAATAAGAGGGAAATGAGCACGAAGACTAAAAAAATATGGCAATGGACTGAAATGACAGTATTTTGCTCTAGGCAGACTTCTTATTTAAGAAATGTACTGAATAGAATAGAGGCAATAATAATTTTAGTGGGAACAACAACTAATTTATTAGCATGCCATGAGCATAAGATGTTCATTGTCAATAATGAGGTATAATATAGATTTCAAATATAACAGCAACAATGTACTCAAATCAAAAGAAATAAAAAATGGGAAGCCCATTTTTTTAGCATCGTGCTAAAAACCAAACCACTAACGAACAAATCCTTTTGTTTAAGTTTGAAATGTATTTTAAATGAAAACTGGCACTCGTGCTTATTTTTTTGAAAAATAAACTAATGTCTTCAATTTTTAATCCCTGCTTATCTCATTGCTAAAGCCTTTACACTGTATGTGTGCAATGAAAAAGAGGACAACGTAGATAAGTTTAAAAAACACAAGAAAAATATGTATTCATTCATAATCATTATGATAAGCAAGCAAACAAATACAAAAAAAAATTATTTGTTCGCGTTTACTATGTATCATTTTTTTCATTCGATCATTAACCGCACATTTAAAACTGTCTCTTGCCTTGTCTACTTGAATGCCAGAGAGAAACAACCACGCAATCAACAATCACTGGCTGTATTACGGTATATCTTTTTTAAACTTTTCAAACTGTCAATTGTCATTTAGCCGTCACTCCTTTTGTACTTTTGCTACTACTGTTACTATTACTATTTTACTGCAGTCAAGTCAAGTCAGTTATGCATGTAGACAATTACAAAGCAAAACTGACAATTACACTTCTGTCAATAAAAACCGATTGTTTTCATTATTTATTATGTAGTTTAGTTTAAACCAAGCCAAGTCATTTTAAAATGATGTTTCGTTTATGCAACTTCAAACTCCAAAATAATATATATAATCGGACACATCACACAATAATCGTTCGCATTTTAAACTGAGAGGGAGTGAGTGTGAAAAATGACTTGCTCAGGGGACAGAGATGCATTTTGGCAATAAAGTCATTATTGTGACGACGACGATCATGGCAGTTTTCCATTTTCGTTTTGTAAGAGAGATACACACAAAACAAGTGTATTTATCTAGCCACGTATGCCGGTAATTATTGTAGTTTTTCCTTCTTTGACAGCAGCAAAAGAACCGTTAATACTCTGACTGACTGTGACTGCTAAAAATGTTTGCCAATTCACTTTGTGAAAAATTCACATTTATCTTTTTTTTGTCTCAACGGTAAAAATAATGACAATGAATTATAAAAAAATTAAAAAGTAGAACGTCTTATCATCTTACTCAAGTTTCAACAATCATTAGTTTTTGTCCTTTTTAAAAAACATTCTTGTGATGACGAGGATGATAATACGTAATGTGTATAAACACATCGTTATTATTACTGTTCTATTGCATAATTGCTTTGTATTTCGGCTTTTAAAAAGTTTATTGTTATTTGCCATCAAATCAAAACCAATTCCATTAACCACACATCTTTGACGGTTTAGTGATCATTACACCAGCAAAAAATACATCGTTATCTTAGCCAAACCAGCAACCACCGCACAGTAGAGCACCAAAAGGAATTTGAGATGAGAGTAAAGTGCAGCAATAAATGTCAAGTAATATGACATCATTACTTTTAAACTGTTCATAAAAACTTGATTGAATCCAAACCATTTTTTTCAACTGTTTGCAATCGTAATTTTTTGGTTACTCCAAACTCCAATCATTGGTCTTTATATTCTATCTCTCTCTCTCTTTCAATTTGTTTATTTGTTTGTACACTGTCAGTACAGTGTATAATTTACTATTTAATGATACATGATAAACTTCCTATTCAAATATGTGCATTTATTGCAAAAGTGGCTACTGGTAGAGCAAAAAGTAGTAATTATCCATGTGCGGTTATCTTTATTACTTCACAACTTTAATGATCACATGGAAGATTTTTTTGTATAAATGCTCTCTATTCACATTCACGTGTGCAGAGCTGCCAAAAATTTACTGTATCATTTAGAATATTTTTTCATTCCAAATCAATTCAACAAAATGGTCAAGCCATTGATTGTAAACTGATGTGGTAAATGCATGCATTCAAAAATATATCCTTGGATTCCCTCTAGAAAAATAATATACAGTAGTAAAAAATGATTTCAATTGTGCAATTTTTAGACAAACGACAAACCTATATGCAAATGATAAGAAAAAAATGCAATCAAAATTCGCGAGATAATCTGGTAGTCTAGTCAACAAGCCCATAATATAGTTGGTTGGGTATATACTGCATTCAGCATAAAGATCTGTTTTCTGTCTGTGTGTGTAACTGATGGCGTCACAGTTTTATGTGTATAATTTCTTCTTTTGTAACAAATATGGGAATTCTAGGAATCCTTTAAATGAGCAATAACACCGAATGGATTTTATTGCTAGAATAAAAAATGTTCACAAATTGTTTTGTTCGTGTACTACCAACTACCAAGTGCAGTGGCTACTTTATTGCCGACGACGACGACGACGACTACACCTTACTCTCTGATGGTAATGTTGACTATGACTAATGATGGGGACGAGGACTATTGCATGTTAAAGTTGTTTTTCAAGAACACAATTTGCGTACTAAGAAAACTCTACAATATGTTACGTAGGTAGTAGGTATTTAACATGCATAATTAAACTAAAAATATTATTACGTATGCATTTTAGTCACCACTTGTATTTGTATGACACAAATTCATAAGCAATTTTTCCACCTTGGTAAATCCGTAATGACGATTTTTTTTGCTGAATGGAATTGCATAAAAAATTAAACCGTGAGAGAATAAGAGCAGTCATGCGATTAGTACTTGTGTTTGTGGATTCTCACCTTTTTGTAATGTAAACTCAACTGTAGCCTTAGCGATTTCAAATTAAAATGATGATGATGATAATAAATACACTTGTGCCAAATTAGGACAGTCACACGTTCACTTTATATCCAAATCCGTCACAAATACACAATACGCAACATTCACAGTTTGAAATGGTTTATGGAGAAAAATCACTTGTTGCTGTTTTTGCTGCATTACATTCCTCTGAAAACGAAAATGAGCACAAGTTTTACTCAGGGAATTTTTTTTCCTCTCCACAAAAAAGCGCACAACACTGACTTGCAAGAAGAAATTGAACTGAAATCAGTGTTTATTCTTTTCCACTGGCTTTTCTAAACGCATAACACAATAGAATACAAGTTTTATGTATCTAAGCGAGTCCTGATTGAATGGAGTACTGCATTCCCCAGTGTCCAGAGAGAAACTGAAATATTTCCCCTTCAAATCTTATTTTCGTCTGATGAGACGATGATCATGATAAACAGGGCAGAGAGGGATGCTTGCAACTTGTAAGCTAGTAAAACCTTTTTGTGGTAATATAATTATTAGGATGAAGGTATCCAGTGATAAAAAAAGGACCCAAAGAGAAACCCGAAGCTTTTTTCAGCCTTTTTTACATCTTGTTGTGTAAAAAGAAAGCTAACCAACGTAAAATTAACGTTCCTTAACAAATGAAGTGAAAAACGAATCCACCAACCTCACATGCAATGTTGAAACATCCATCCAATAACATCAACAGGTACCCAACTGTGGGGCATAGCAGCACTTAAAAGGAAAAAAAATGTAAAGAGAAAAAAGGGTCCGTTCTTAATTTGTCCAAAAGAATAAGTGAGGGCGAGAGAGGATCGGATGTAATACGCACATTCATATAAGATGGTTGTATATTGTGTTGAGTATTTGTATGAATATAAATACAGGTTACTATATACTATTATTAAATTACTATTCCGTTTTTCTTCGAAATCTTCAAAGGGCCCCACTCTTCTCTGTACACCCAGTTTAGTCCTGTTGCTCAACAAGAGAGACACGGCAACAAAGAAATTTTTTAACAGACAATAACAAGAAGAAATACACACCAAACAAAAAGATCCGTTTTTATCATTATCAAAGTTTTTTCCAGTTTTTTCTTCCCTATTTACTTTTTTATTTCAACTACTGCACAAAATGAGTTACGATGCGCAAAGCACAACACACTATTTTTCAGTAAAACTTATAAATGTGAATGGTGAATGGCTTCATAAATTTTAAGTTTATTTATATACCCACTTATAAGCATGTAAAAAAATCCACACAGCTATATATGTACTTTTCAAGGTACACCAAAAAGATCTCAAGAAAATTTCCAGGGGTCCACTATGAGTTTATAAAGAAAAATCTTTACGGTCTGATAATAGCTTTACACACAAAACATAACACTGAACTTGCTTGTTAAAAAAAGATGATCCACTATCCACGTTGTTGGTCTTTCTGCTGAGAGCTCGCTTTGAAAAAAGCTAACATGAATATTATGGTGCGAATGTTCACAGATTTTTCTTTCGGTTTTTTAAGAAAAGGCGACTTTCAGTTTTACTTTGGAACAAATAAGCACAATAAAAGTATCATGAATTTGTTTAATGATATTATTTTACAGTATTTGTAAGCGGCAAGTTTTTTTTATTGACGATGATTTGATGATGATGACAATGACATTACATTAAACGCACAAGGCGAAGAAGGCGACTGCAATCTGCAATGCAAAGAGATATAAAGGATACACACGAAAAACACGACATGCGTATACCTCGTTCGTCAAACTCAAACTAACTTTTGGTCCATCATTTCAATTTCATCATATCATAAATACGAAGGAAACGAAGACGAATAAGAAACATAGTCAAGAGAACTGAGCCAAAAATTATAGCGCACACAAAGCAGCACATGAGAAATACATTTTCTTCATTTCAAACTTCAGAATAGTCAGTAAAAAAAGGCAAACTGGTATGTATAATGGTAATGTTGATGGTGGTGGTGGTGCGGTGCCGTGATGATGATCATCATCGTCATGATCACCAACATTATCATCATGATACTCACTACTCACTAGTCATGTATGAATGATCTGTCTCTGTGAAAGAGTTTATAAGAAAGATTCTTTGTATTTTTGCTTTACTCAAAAGAAGAATGCGTTTTACATATAAAACTGCTGGCACCCGAGTATAAAGAAGACTTGTTTTCTTATTGGTGGTGGTGGTGTATGTAAAAAAGGCTTGTTGTGTGTGTGGATTGCTGGGATTTGATGTAATATCATTCATAACTTTTAATGATTGTATGAAAGGATTAGGGAGACTTGTAGTGTTTAATCTTCATGTAATGTCTAATGTATGTAGTCTGTACTGGTTTGGTTGTGCGAAGGAATGTTGAATTGATATTGCTTTATGATCTCACATTATTAGACGTACATAGTTTAGACATGCATTTTTTATGCGGGTGGTGGAATAATGTAATGTGCAGTCGAACTGCATTGTTTTTAGAGGGTGAGAGTGAACGAAATAACCTGGAGTATGATGGTTAGTGAGTGTGAGTGTGAGTGGAAAAAGAGTGAAATGAGTGTACTAATTAAGGATGTTTTTTGGTTGGATGGAATTTGGAATGCGAATGTGTGGAGCCTGAAATATTTCCCAGATTTTAAATGTCTTCAGTCAATCTATGAATTTGATAGATGAGTTTTCAAATTTATTTGAAGCTAGTACCCATTTCTATTTAGAAACGGTTATAATTACTTTACTGATCTGATGATAACTTGATGACAATTGTTTGCGTGATGATAAATGAATATTCATAAATTTTGTAGCCGTTCTATATTTTTGATATAATATGGATATTTTGCAGCTGGAGTAGATTGGGTGTTGGTTAGTTTGTGTTGAGGAAATAATTCATTATGAGAAGTAAATTTGAAAAAATGGCTGAGACTTCTGCGATAAAATGTAATTGAGTGTTGAGTGTTGAGAGAAATATAGAAAATCAAAATTAAAACTTTGTGAAAGGCTTTAAAATGAGCAAAAATTTAGTGATCGCGGCCGGGTTCGAACCGGCGACATTCAGCGTGTAAAGCTGACGTGATAACCGCTACACCACGCGACCATCTTGAACTTCGGGCTTGCCAGAACACCTAGGCCTACATCTGAATGCCATGTGCTGGATTTTAAGTGTTGGTTTGTGAGGATATGCATGTTGTAAAAACTATGCTGCTTGAATCAACAAAGCAACAAAGACCGAATTGACCAGCAGCAGAAGCAGAGCAGCATTATTATTGTATGCAAGTATGCAACATGCAAGAGGATGGAACGAGATGCTTTGAAAACCAAGTGAAGCTTCAAGCGTCGCATGTTGGGTACCGCATGAAACAACTCTTGTCTCTTGTGTTGTTTGTGTAGTGTGAGAGAGTTTAGCGAGTGAGTAACGCAACGTACTCTGTTTTATGCTGTTTCATAGTTTGCATTGAATAAGATTAGATGGTAGTGTGTTCCTTACGAGAATCCAGGACCTAAAAGTCTCTGGTGTGCAAGAGCGCCCATGTAGCTCAGTCGGTAGAGCGTTAGGCTTTTAACCTAACGGTCCAGGGTTCGAGTCCCTGTTTGGGCGGCTTGTTTTTTGCTTCCAAAAAATAAAATTCTTGATGACGGAATGCATGGAGATTGCAAATTGCAATCCCAATCGATTGTGTGTAAAAATTTTACTGTTTAAAAAAAATTAGTTGAATATTTTAACTTAAATATTTTATTTACTTTAATACTTGAAATGCCATGACAATGTATTTATTTGTGATGTTCAAAATGGTTTTGCTCAGAAACTCTCCAACAATTTGATCTGATTTTCGTGTACAGTTTACAGTTTACCCATCATCATAATAATATCCATTACTAAATGTTATTACGTTGACGACAACGCAACAATTTTAAAACTATGCAAGGCTTTAGTTTTGTTGTGCTTTTGATTGAATGAAAAGTTTATGTAGTTTTTCATAAATATTTAGTCCAAAGTTTAAAACGAGATGCATCAGAACTCATCGTAAAATGTATTGTGTAACAACTAGCAACAAAAACTTTCTTTAAATAAAACTGTAGACTTTGTAAATTGTAATTAATTTATTGTTACGTTGGAATTTTATACTTTAGTTCAAATCAGTAGGTGTATTTGGACTTTATCCTATATTGGGTTTTTCTATGTACGAAAGTCGAAAACTACATGCTTACAATTGTTCCCAAAGTTTTCCGAAAATATTTTTTTTAGGAAAAATGTCAACAGATTTTTTAGGATTTAGATATTGACATTTACACAAAAGACGAAACTGGGAAAGTCAAAAGTTTGATTTTTGGGAAATGGGAAACATTTTTTTTGATAAGTGTGTAGCCCTTCCTACAAACTGATTTCCATGGTAATTTCTAGGCTTGAGAATTTTATGATATAGCATATTTTTTTACAAGCTTTAGACTGGCCATACGACACCATATCTTCATGTTTCAGATAATTTTAGGTCATTTAAGACCCATTTATAACGGCATATTTGGCATATTTTCGGTTTTAAC
>JAQFXM010005163.1:0-15505 GCA_034693345.1 Entomobrya multifasciata | reverse complement strand
AGCCACTTATGTGCTTAAAATTTAATTAAAACCGATTTACGTGTCTATATAGACACGTAAAAATGAGATAAGAAATATTTTGTTTTTAATTTACGTGTCTATATAGACACGTAAATTAAATTATTTTTTACGTGTCTATATTAGACACGCTACGTGTCTATATAGACACTTTTTTACGTGTCTATATAGACACTTTTTTACGTGTCTATATAGACACTTTTTTACGTGTCTATATAGACACGTGGTACTAGACTGAATAAGCGAAACAATACAAGTGTCTGACTCATAAACTCTGTAAAAAGAAGTAAAGTATTATTCTGAAATAGGTTCAGGCAATTTTATTATATTTTAAATATAATTATTATAAAATTGAATATTTTACCACAGAGTGAATTTCAAATTTTATTGGACAATACACTTGCTCAATAAATATTTAAATCAGGATTAAATCATAATGCATAACGTTTTAGGCCACAGAATATAGCGTCATAGCGGCTAATTAATTCAAAAACTTTAACATTTATTTAGGGAGACATAAAAGTCATTCTGATCTTAGTCAATATGAATGAAGCTACAATCTTGTTTCCAATGATGTAACTGCATGAAACCCGAAATTTTAAATCCAAGCGTATCAGAATTTTCTATCAGCATTGAATATCTTGAAAAATCTCAAGTATATAAATTAATCAGTTATATTTGCGACACCCTTTTTGAGTCATTCACCAATTAAATTATAAAATATATTACTGATATTCAAACTTTATTGTTTGTAAAGCTTTTATAAATGGTGACACATTCACTTAAAAATCTACCTCTTCAGACTACGCAAATAATTGCATAGTCATTTAATTTAATATCTTGGTATACTTTTTATTAAGTTTCATCAACATTTTTGAGTAACAAAGCAAGACTTTACTTTTAAAAAATACAGCAGTGTTGTAGTGGTATTATGTGCAGCTCGCGAATGAACCAAGCTAAAAAGCTCTTTTATTGATGGTCGAGAAATATCGATAATCTGGTGTTTTCAAACCGTTTAAGTTTAATAATTGCGTTAACCTGACTTTAAACATTTTGCAATAATTTTTTTCTCTTAATAAAAAACGTATTCAGCTTAAAAAGTTAAAAGTGCATTTTCCTAACAAATTGAAAGCTAAAAGAAAAAATTCACCTAATGCAATAAATAAAGTGTTAGAATACACATTTTTCTTGCACGTTCTCGTTTAAGTATGCACACTCAATACCAAGTAAAACACAATATAAAACTACTCATCCAAACGAATGACAAATGACTTGTATAATACCTTTTAGCGATTCAAAACCTAATAAAATTACAAACTCTATTCTAAACACTTAGGAAAAGTTACTCATTTTACTAAGCGACTTTGTTCCCGTTTGCAGGAAACCATACACGCTTGAAAGGCTAAATTTAACTCTTTAATATAAACACCATATTTTGTATTCAGAAAGTAGGCCTATTACACTACTTGAATGTTTAGTTCGACATCAAATTATATCAGAGTCCGTAAGTTTTAAAACATCAGGTCGACCAACAAATATTACAGAAAGATGGTATACTTGCAATAGTTGGTCATTTAACTTTTTCGAAACAATTTGTGATGACTTAAAGACTTTTAAACAGTTTTGTTAACTGCACGAGTTACTACTAAATGTCACAAAACCTAGTATTAAACGAAGTAGTAATGGAAAGTGAACGGCCATTGAAACTTAACTTTTTATATATTTGCTTATTACTAAATATTTGTAATGTTGGTTTGTGTGCCAGCATAGGTTTGAATATTTCGTTAGAAAAAGTTCCAGACGATCAGTTACTATTTTTGAATACTTTTGACAAGTGTTTATGTCATATTATAAATTTTCCTTATTTCAACATAAATATTCTTGTACTGATCCAGCCAGTTGTTTTACTAAACTATTATTCATTGCCAAACAAAATGATTTTTCCGAGAAAATATCTTAAACATGAAAATTACAACTTTACCCAATTGTATTTGCAATTGAACGTAACAATGGTTCAATACTATGAAGACCAAGTTCAAAACAGTTGGATATTCATTAGACAACTCTTTCAAAATAGATTTAGACTTTCTAGCAAAATGACAATTTGCGATCTTTATGTATACATGCATCCTCCAAACAAGGATACAGCTCCCAACTTGTACCACAAGATTGACTTGTGGAGTGTAAATTCTGTTCTTAAAGATCCCTTTTGGATGGGATTACTTCATCATTATCATGAAATCAGCTTTATAAGTACAATACCAAAAATCTCATTGCTAATTTGTAACCAAGATGAAGGGTCAGCGTGTAGAAACGAACAGGATAAAAATATTTGGATCTCAACTGCGGTGGGCAGAATCCATGTTGTTCGAAATTTTGAAATTGTTTTGATTTTAAAACACTTAAATCAAGAAAACCGTTTGAGTATGCTTTGTCAATACTGTAGCCCATGTAATCCATTACAAATGGATAGTATATCAGTCAAAATGGAAAATCTTAGTTCATTAATTGCAGAGTACGAAACCAAAACTGCAAATCAGTATCCTCAAGTAATAAAAGTTAGCTTATTTTGGGCACTTTCGGAGCTGTATCAAAACATGTTATCTGGTAACAAGGCAAAAAGTAGGAAGACCTTTTTAAAATATCTTGCAACACTTGATGTCAAAGCTGATCCTGAATTTTTACCACAATCTGTAGATCCTCATTTAATACAAATTTTCTTGCCTGGAAATATAACGTTTTTGTTTACGGCCGATGACGATTATGATCAATTGAAAACCAAAGAAATATTCATAAAGGGATGTGACAAGCCAATTCTGTACCCTGGAAAGTTTCGTCCATATATTCATAGAGTCACCGGGATTGATTTGGGAGCCTATCAGTACACTGGTTTGGCTTATCAGTTTAAGAAACTACAATTTATTAGTTGTCACAAACAAGCTTCCCATTGGGTTTTCCAGTTGAGTGAACTAATTTTTGCGTTTGATGCATTCACATGGCTATTCATATTTTTAATTTTGGTACTGATTTCACACATATTGATTATGAGTTTACACACGAATAAGCAACTAAATAGGAAATCGTTTTGGAATGTGTTTTTCTCCCTTAGTGCAGTTTTAGTGGAACAATCATCAAATATCCTTGACTTTGTTTCAGGAAAGGGAAGACTTCTCCTTTTTGGCTTGCCTATAATTTTTCTTCTTTTAAGCAATTTATACAAAGGCGATAATATTACCAACCTAACTGTTGAGCCCACTTTGGTACCGTTTGACACGTTTGAGGGTTTGGTAGCAAATCAATTTGATATACGATCTCGAAGATACTATCTTGCCTTTGGATTTTCAGAATTAAAAAAGAACACACGTGTGGAAGTAGAATTTTCTCAAGCAAATGACCACGAAGCGTTCCCCATGGTTTCTGAATTTTGGCATAAGATAATGCTAAGATTTAGTTATTCTGATTTCAACAGACTAGAAGCTTTAAAGGATAAATTTTCAGAAAAAACTTGGTACTATCTCAACAATTCGAAAATGATGCCTGAATGGAAAACAGTATCCGGGTATTATGGTAGCTGGGAGAGCCTTGAACAAGTGCTGAGTATGCACATGGGCAGGTGTTTTAAAACAGCAATGATTCTTCGTCAAACAATGGCTCTTCAACTGTTTACTATTATGAAGTCTACAAAACAACCGGTATTTTTTGGGAAAGATGTTATACTCCAAAACCTATTCGGATATAAATATCATGGACATTTTTCGCAACACATTTTGCTCCGAGTCAGATTGTCCTTTAATTCTGGCATTGTCAAGTGGTGGGAAAATTACATCAAGTGGTTTACAATCCTGAAAACAACCAAGGAGTTTGATACGGGCAACTTTACTGAATATAACCGTCTCATAAATGGGACAACTGACCAATCTGATAACTCTGGTGTTTATGTTCTGTCCACGATTCCGATTATTGGCTTGTTACTATCTTTGGTAGTTTTTGTGTTCTATGAATGTCATGCAGTTACTAAAACCATACATTTCTTTAAAAATGTTTGTAAATATAATTGGAGTGTTTTAAAATGTCTTGTATTTATGACATTGGAAATATTTCGGCCTAAAATGCAGAATATATGGAACAGCTATCCAAACCAAATTATAAAATGCAAATGAACTATCATACCTTGTTATGATAAAATAAGGAGAATCTTAGTAGTTCCTCAAAAAATTGATCAAAAGATTAAGTGTTATAATTTAATTTGAATAAAGGAAATAAATTAAGTAAATAATTTCTGACTTGAGGATTCGATCAAACAAATGTATAAATGAGGTTTACGTTAGGTTTACACACTATACGTGAATATAGACTACTGTATGCTTAGTAATAAACCACAAGTATTTAAATTAGTTTATTCATAAAGTCAATTGGTTTTCCATGTAATATAGGCATATTAAACCATTGGAGTAAAAATATACATGTTCAATAATACAAAATAAATAAAATTAGTAAATATATAAATAATGGTATGGTACGGGTTTATAATTTTGATTATAGCGTCATGGCGACTAGGTAGTTCAATCACTAGTTATAGTAATTGTAATTGAAGGAGAACTAAATATTATTCTGATATTGGAAAACATGAATGCCACTACATTTTAAGTTTAATAATAATGATTAAGCATAAAATTTAATGATTTTGCCATGCAATTGTATTTTCTGTTTATTACCTTTTCCCAAATATGAACTGCCAAAATATGAATTCACCGATTGCGAGTTATTCCGAGCACAACTTCATTGAATTTTTTTGCTGATTCAAATTGTCAATTCTAGTAAATCTAGCATGCTCCAATTAAAACTGTTAAGTTAGCGTGATGAACTTTACATTTAAGGCAGTATAAATTTTAATTGTTTGTTTTCGCAAAACATCCTTGAGTATAATTTAAAATTTTATTCAAATTTGTAAATAAGTTTATGGTTTCCATGCGTGCAATAAATGTTCTAGTGTGTTTAAATTTACTTCGAATCAATATGCAAGAACGTAATTAAGTGAAGTATATCCAGGTTTTTAAGCTAAGCTCAGCAGCATCATATAAAGTATGTTCTGAGAATTTTCATCGCAAATTAGCAAACCTAAATTCCGATACCATTCATACCTATTGAAAAGCTGATAGGTTCGCAGCATCTTTTTTACCACGGATAGTTTCCAAAAATGTAAAAGGACCCTTGAATGGTCATAGGGAAAATTACCTAAAAATGTAAGCAAAATTGAGTCTAAAGCACAATTTATTATAACCATATGCTAACAAGTACATAAAAAGATTCAACTTGGAATGCATTTTTAACGTCATGTGTGTCCCAGATGATCCTAAAAACACCCAAAAGATATTAGCATGGGTAAAAATTCTATTTTAATATTATTAGCAATCGTCAAATAATTTTTATAGATCGCAGGCGGTTGTACTTACGATTGACATAATATTAAACCTCGACGTTTGAACAGTCGGTCACAAAAAAACGATAACAAAATAGTACTTAAATCTGCACGACAAAGCTAACAATAAATCATGAACCACGAGAACATTTCTAAAGCTGTAAGTCAAAACCACCATAGATATTTAAATACGTTTACGCACATGTTGTAATTTTTGACGTCAAAAGGTGTAACTTAAATCGATATATGGCTTCTCAGCCATTTGCTGTACTAAAGTACTACTCCTTCGCTAAATGTAACTTTGTTTATCCTACAGATGTTAGAATAAATTCAAAGAAAATTCGGTAATGTAGGGTCAGATTTTACATAAGTACATCCACCAAATCAAAAAGTGTTTGCCAACTTGTATATTGGGAGAGACTGGGAAAAGTACCATGTTCATAAATCACCTTTGCAAATGTAGCATGACGGTAGTTTATATAAAAATGCAAGGTATTGTTATTCGGTTATTATGCTAAGCTGATTCATAATGATTTTCTTAAGTGCTATTCGGGACGACGTGAATGATTTTAGGATGCATAATATTTTTATATTCATTTTCGTTTTAGATCGAAAAGTAAATCCATCGAAAATTAATGCAATGGTTATCAGTGCAATTCTATTTTGTATATCTATTTGTGTTGCATATGATGAGTAGTAATGTGTGCAAGGAAAGATTCCAAATTTAAATCGATATAAGTACTTCGCACAAAAACATTCTTAACAAAAATAATAACTGTGAAAGTGCTTTTTGCAAAGAAAACGTTTTGTAAACATTCATGTTTATTCCCGTTGTTTACACTTAACAGGTCGGCAAAAATTGTCCTTGATGAAAATGTTAGATCCATGTTGTCGTTTACACATTGTAGCTTTATTCGGATTGCAAGATAATTAAAAGCTTGTGTATTGATTGGATTTACTGTTATACAATTTTTTATTTAATACAACCTTTGGTCAGCTATTTGGGCTTACTAATTATATATCATTTTCCACATCAACGCTTTTTAGTCTTCCCGAGAGGCTTATTTCAATACCGAAAGATGGTCCAACAAAAAAACAGTAAAACTATCATTAAATGTGGTTTACTTATAGTTAGAGGTAAATGCGGGCTTCGTTCTCATTTTAAAAAAATATCGTAAATTGAAAATCTGAAAGTTTAATTAATTTTGTTGATTAAGTACAAGACAAGACATTTAAAAAAAAGTAAAAGCCAATACACGCGCCTGACACACTCAGCAACTAGAATATGGTAGAAACATTTTTAATTAAATAGTTTCAGTACTAATATGTAGTTGCGAGCATTCACCCAGCTTTTGTTTGCCAAAAGTTTGCTGTTAGAGATACAAAAACAAATTCAAAATATATGATTTTATGAAAATCCTTTAATTTCCTCAAGTCCAAAACTCATCATTGTGGTGTCATTTATGATTGGGTAAATGACGTTAGAGGTTCGGTTAGCGATAGTTATTTAATTATAATGATTAAGTCTTTATTGAAGGGGTAAAGACACAGGACACATTGTACATGATGGGTGACAAAGAGTGAGAGAATAATAGAATAAATGTGCTGTGCAAGTGGAATCAAGCTTGCTTCCTCTGACGAGCTTGCTGCCTTGCGTCCAGGTGCGGTGGAGGTTTCCTATTGGTGGGAGCCTGCCTGTCTGCCGCACTGTTCCGGAGGAAAGCCGCGTCATGATGTTGGGGCATCATAGGACGTGATACCTCAATCATATCATCAAAATAATATGATTTCTTCGGTATAAAACATCACAAACGTGATACACGGAGTTCCTTTGTTTTGCGGCAACATTTCTGATCAGTAAAATAAATTTTGAAATTGGAATCGTTGACATGAAAGGTTGCATTGTTTTATCAATGGTTTTCTGTGGATTCTTGGTTAATTCAAGGAAAATATACTTTTATAAGACATAACTCGTACTCGACAAGCACTCATACAATTGCTCATTCTGCGAATCGTCCTTTTATATGAATTAGTATGCGTATGTATACAACTTGTATTCAAGAAGTATTATAGATCTGAGACACGGACACCGCGAATCTATTCGTTATCCATATAGCGACCAAAAATGAAGTAAAAGTTTTTTGTGAAACATTCTTAGTTACTTGTGAGAACGATTCCTTGGTTTGGATTTCCATGGAATTAGTGCATAAATTTACTATGGATTAATTCTCTTGGAAAAGTTGAAAGCCGGCGCTTGTACATTTCATGTAAGAAAGCATTTAAAAACCATACGAATGAGAGTTGAATTATCTCGTGTTCATAGCAATTTTGTAATTTCGAGAAAAACACTTTTAAATATATTCAATACTTTATCTGTTTTTCAAACTAAAAAGGGCAAAAGGATTAATGCTGAATATTACAAACACACGGCAAAATTATAATTTCCTTAATGATTCCAACCCAGAAAATATTTAGTTCATCGGTACAACAACAAGTTATTTTCGTAACACGCCTGGCCTGTTTTCCTTACAACGTTTAATGAAGTATTGATTTAGTATTCTAAATAATAATATCTGAATTATTTCTCTGCAAGCGCTATTATTATTTAAACTCATAAAACTTGATGAGACGACAAGTGACAGAGCTAAGTTCTTATAGGCTTACTGTCAAATCCATTTAAAGTTAATAAACAATATCTACATAGAGTCCCAGACCATTTAACTGTTAGTCTTTGAAAATATCCTTTAAGTATTTATACGAGATTCAAATCTAAATCAATCTAAAGCTACTAAATTTCTTGTGAGCGCTTTAGTATTGATATTTATCATACAATTTTTACTACATTTCTAAAAGGTGAACGTCAGTCAGGAGTATATCATGGATTTGGACTCGAGACTAAGCTCTCCATTTAAAATCACAAAACAACGCCACCTTAATCAGTTGGAAACAAACAATCCAATGTTTCACTCAAGCAACCAAGCTTTAACAAATCTGTTTAAGGTACTACTTGACTTTTCCTATTATTTATTAATTTCCCCGTTTCGATTAAAATTCAACAAAAACACAAACAGCTTTTTAATAATACAAAGTCGCATTCAAAAAATTCTTTGCGGCATTACACATTTATTATATTTCATTTGGCTTCTTGGAGAAATTCGTAGTAGGCGTCCTAAAAACAGCAAAAGTCCTAAACAAGTTTTGAATTTGTTTGAAGGTATTAGCACCTGTATCACAAGGGTTGTTATACTCTACGGTTTTTGGAAAAAGCAGAACGCCTTCGAAAAAACTCTCAACTTTATTGCGTTAGCCCCAGTAAATCTGATTGATTTGAAAACTAAATTTATTGTTTTTGCTACCAGAAAATACACTATTCTTGCTGCATGTGCAATAATGGTTGCTACTTCAACTCAACTTTGGATAACGGGTAGCGGGTTATATGGAGCTAATTGGGAGATTTCGGATTGGAGTTTGAAGTCGTGGCTTTGTCGAATATTAGCAGTTTCTCGGTACACTTATTTTGTTGATAGTAATATTTCGGAAAGTACAAATATTACCCACCTGAACAGCTTATCTGTCGGCAACCTCACGATGGTAGCAGTTGGCGTACACGCATGTCCAGGTTTACTTGCTATGTGTAAGCATTACTTTGTGGATTGCTGCAAAGTCGTTCGCAAATTTTCTTAAGCACCAAAACGGAAATTTGACTTGGACAACAGTTTATTCGCACTACGTGGTCAATAAAAATTTATCCAAACTTCTTAATAGCAGTTTAGCATCTATCGTGGTTGGTTCCACAGTGGTGGCTAAACTATTTTACTGGGCAATATCTCTAGATATTGTTCTTCTGGAAGGTGGGTTTTTAGGATTTTACTATATAAAGTGGCATATTCTCATTGGAGTCATTTACTTCTTGGCAACTTTCGTAATGTTTTCGTATTTTGCTGTTGATATTTGCTTCAAGGTATAAATATAATTGTTTTTCTTTATAATATTGTAAAGATAAAAAGAACCAATAGTATTTTGTCGCTGTTTGTAGATGAACGAATTCAAAACTTGGATATCCAATGACGAGAATAACGAGCTTGTAAAAAGTGTTTCCACAAATCGTATTCAAATAATTTTAGACGAATTGAATGACAGCCTGATTGGAATTCATATTTCAAGCAGTGTCACTTTTAATTTCTCGTTTTTGGGAAACGTAAGTATAATTGTAAGCAATGCTGTTATTTTGGATATGTTGAAGTTTTAAAACTCTAATTTCATTTCTCATTTTGTTGACTTAGTTCCTGGTAGTACTTCTGACATTCTTCATGATTTGCGTCGAGGATAACAAGTAAAATGATGCAATGCATTGTAAATGTCAAGAACAAAACGGTTATTCTATCGATTATGGCGGTGTGCTGCGATTCAACTTGACCGTAAGGATCCAGGATTGATCTGAGCACATTTGCTCATTGTTTTGTGCACATCAACTCCAGCACAGATACTTTTTAAGAGTTTTCAATCAGAACTTTTTTATGGAGCATCATTTTAGTAAAGTATAGATTTAGGTTTCCCCAAAAAATACTTAAAACAAGTGCAGCATTTTTGATTAACAAGTAGTGTATTCGATATGAACAACGGTAGATAGAGAATAAATATTATTGCTTGCAAACGCAGCTTAATTGGGTTTGAAGATTTCTTTTTTTGTTATTTATATGATGAAACATGCCGTGAAGAAAGGCTTACTGGAACAAGGAGAAAAATCTAGTTTATCTGTAGTTCTAAAGAAAACCAATGAATATCAGGCAGGTGAAGCATGATACAATTGATTGCTTTTAACCATTCTGCTGACACAAAGTGGAGCAAATAGTAGTAGTCCCGCAAAACCAAAACAACTTAACTCTAGGAAACATAATTTTTTCGTATACGGACCAGCATCGGCTAAATTAGAACGAGAACATTTAGAGCGAAAATGTGATGATAGTTCAGGAGAAACTGGCGCGGTTTATAGGCAAGTTTATAAACTTTTTTAAATACGTTGCCGAAATACAATCTAGTTTTTTTATTTATGACAAAAAATGTAATATAATTAACAATACTCTATCAAATGCGTTCTAATTCATTTTATTCTTCATTTTAAATGTTTGTTAAATAAAATTACGTAAGTTTGATCAAGGATGTAATATGTTTGGATTTGTTTTACCAATCAATGTTTGCAAGATTAAAAGAGTTGCACTTCAAACCCCAGTACGTTGACATGCTAAATAATAAATGTAAGATTAGATGTAAGGCTTCTCCCGATATGTTTTTACTTTGCAGTTGTATGGCGTTTTGTGGTTTACGATTGTGTTATGTTTGTTATATTTTTCGAATTAAAATTCTGCATTAAAAAAATTAAACCATTCACTCTAACAACAAAATTGTATTTACAGAAGCTATAAGTGGCAATAATACATTACTTTATAATATTTGTGGTCAAATTGGTTTTTTTCATATATAACTTTACATGAAAAAAACTTAACTCGTTATTTTTTTAATGTATTTTTGTGCAGTGTCCTGACATCATATTTATTAAACATTTAAGAACGTTATTCTACCCTTTGCTTTAATATAAAAAGATTTAAAACCATTCAAAATCATAATGAGTAACTTAGGTATGAACGTAGCAACAAGCATACAGAGAATTGTTAAATACAAGAGACAAGCATACCCCAAAGGTGAATCAATTCTGAAAGGAATAGGTATTTCAAGAAAATTTGATACCTTTGACCAGCTAGTTTTCTGCTGCAATGCTAACTGTCTAGAAATCAACATTTCGGTTTGTGTAATAAATCCACTTTCAACTAAACTTCTATAAGCACTATATACCACACCAGACCCCACACCCCAAAACTTGTAAATGGCTTTGTAGCGTACAAAAGCATTTTCAGGTACTTCAAGATTTCCACAAATATACTTGTCTTCTACCACAACCGTATCAACTATATTCATTATATTCATTAAACCCGCAAACAAAAACTTACTCACATAGCCACTGAACAGTAATATTTTTTTATCAGCCATGCCAACCAACTTTTCCTCAGGGTGTTTTGGAAACTTGTAATTTTTATCTGGGTAAAATGCCTCTCTCAAGTTTTGTTTTTGTGTCATTTCCTTAAAATCACGTTTTTGATAGTCTTCAGCCACAGCGTGATACATGTCTATATTTTGAAATCCATCAAAGAAAATTTTATAATTTTGCTCAAAAAAGTCACGAATGGAGCCCACTTCATTTGTAACTATAAACTGAGTTGACAATCCTACACCATAAAAACCTGTTATGAAAATAATTCCCACCAAATAACTACACATAAATTTACGAGGATGTTTAAAATGACATGGGATGCCAATTAGTGGTAGCACCAGATCAAACATGAGGTTCATATTTTTATAAATTAAGACACCATACGTTAGCAAAACAGTTGAAATAAGAACCCAAATTTTCCAATTTAACGCTTTAAAATAGATTGTCCAATTTTTTGAAAGAACGGCATTAATGTTTTTACAATATATCAGATTAAATTTTAGTTGATTAAAAAATGATGTTTTCCATCTTAGTAATGAAATGGTCAATTCAGTGACTTGTTCTATGTATGGAGTGGGTTTTATGTTTAATCGAAAACCATCAAAGGACTTTCTTTCATCCCCAAACCATCGAAAGTCTGTGATTGTTACGTTTCCAAAATTTGTCGCGACTACAAGGCCAACAGATTCACCATCTAGACAATCAGCTAAATGTTGAAAGAAGAGCCTTAGTCCATAGGACGGATCGCATTTTAATGAAAATGTTTGGCGAAACATTGCAGCATCAACTTCTCCGTATAAAATGCCTTGATGGCCATGATTGTTACGATTTAAATTTGTCCATAAATTATGTATTTCTGACAGTGTAGTGTTCGATCTTGTAGCGACTATTTTGCCATCACACGTATAGCAGTATACAGCATAGATTTCTATTAGACCAACGGAAGTTATTTGCACAAACGCAATATTTGCATTGAAATCTATTGCTGGTAATTCCGTATCATTATTTGGTGTAATAAATCCACTTTGAAATGCTTCCAATTGCAATGCACTTTGACTTGCAGATGCGAAAATAAGGTAAATGGCGTTATCTGATGTTCCATAACCAGATGCTTGAAAAGCCGTTAGAGTTCCATTTAGTGTTTGTGTAGCAAGAAAATACAGTACACAGGATTTGGAATGGCGAAATAAAAATCTGTAAAAGCCAGACTTTAAATTTAACCTGAACGTATCTTCGAGCAATTCTTCTGAACTAAATCCCAACTCCAAATCCACAGTGTTGTAAAATAGAAAGGTGTTGAAACTAGGTTTCGACAATAAACTGTAATAATTAAAAGCTAGTGTTTCAAGTTCACTTACAAATGTTATTAAACAGTTCTGAAGTAAACTTATTTCGTTACATTGTATCGATTTCTGAAAAATAAAAACTATGGAAACAAAATAAAGTTGAATATATTTACTTGTTTTCATAGTTATGATACATAAATTAGTTTTGAGATGGGAATCGATAAGTTATGATAAACACAGTATTTTAAGGTAAATTGGATATTTTCTTAAACAAAAATCCTACACGTGTTGTAAGCGGCCAACGCCTTTTAAAATAACATAGCAGCTAATAAACTTTGAAATATCATACTTATAATGCAATTACTGTTGAGAAGGGCTTGTTTATTTAACTGTATATCTTAGATACACGTGTGAAGTAATAATTTATTCAGGCATGTTTTCAATGCATTTAATATAGCTGCTAATAAATTACTACCCAAACTACTCAATTGTTTTATAATATGAACACCTTTTATGCCAATTGTGGTTATGTAATAGTGGGCTTTTAGCTAATGAAAATTTCCATGTTTGATAGTTCGATCTCATCGTATAGGTTTCAAAGTTTATCTACAGTGTCTAACAAAATATGCTTAAAATAAGTTATAATATTTAATTTTTGTAGAACATGAAGTATAATCTGTTTGCTTAATTTAAGAGTAAAAATAGCAGTTTTAGATGACGACTGACTAAAAAATATCTGGAAGGATTTTTACGACCACATGACGGGTCTTTAATTTTTAAATACATTCAAAATTTTACGGATCACTGATAGTTCGTAACAAATTTTTACATTTTGAAGAGTAAATATTAAAACGTCACATAATTACTGGTTCATAAAAACGGATATTAATTAATTTTTAATTTTGTGCGACGATTATCAACAATTTGCCTCGCAAAGCAATGATCAAGAACATTGGATATTTTCAATGTTGGTGTGCTCCCCAAAACCCTATAGGTACCAGGGTTGGATTGCATCAGAGAATATATTTAAATGCGTTAAAATTTCGACTTTTCACTTTTACGTCCTACTAACAAGGATACGGTCCCACTTACTAGACTCCAAACAGCTCAAAAAATACACCGATAAATTTGCAGTATTTTCAATATACTAATGCATTTTGATACGGATATTACGAATATAATGACCAAAGTCCCGACTGGTCACCTAAAGAGAAGCTTGGTTCATAAAAATCAAATAATTTAACGCTAGATGTATTGACTAAACGCACTATCGTGCATGCTGTACTTTTATAACGTCAATATTTACCACTTAGAATCATATACGGCTTCTCAGACAGTTACTATAGACAGTACTAGAGTACTGCTGGTTTGCTAGCTGTTACCTTGTTTATTTTATAAGTTGTACACAAAACAGTATTACAAATTAAAACAAATATTGGCAATACAGAGTCAGGGTTTATCAACATCCACGAAACGATAAAGCCTATCATAACTTGTGTAGTGGGAGAGCTTTGAGAATACATCAAGTTGTTAAAGCTCCTTCTAATATATAATATGAACGTAGGTCATGGAAATGGGATACAATAATACAAACTCCAAAAACCTCGCCCCTAATTTTTAAACCAGGCCGTCGACGAACATGCAAGTACTGTTATTGCAAACTCAAATACGTTGCATTTACACGACACTAAATATAAATTCGAATTCAAGTTCGATTCAAAAAAATATTTCAAATCTGAAAAACATTTTCAGTCGAAAATCCCCATATGTAGTATATGCTGAATAGTAATGTGTACATACAAAGATTCCTCATTTAAATCAATATTGAGGCTTCGTACGAAAATATTCTTACTTGAAATTGCATTGGTGAAAGTACTTTCTGCGAAAGAACCCTTTTTATGGATAATCATTATCGTTGAGGAAAATGTTCGACCTAAGTTGTTAACACATTGCAGATTTTTTATCTCTTCTTTTCTTTTATCCGTAGATTCTTCTTTTTTTATCATGTCATCAAAATTATATGATCGCTTCTGTATAAAAAATCACAAACGTGAGACACGGAGTTCATTCTTTCAGCAACATTTTTGGTCAGTGAAATAAGTTTTTGATTGGAATAAAAGGGTAACATTTGTTTATCTAAGATTTTCTGAGTATTCTTGGTTAATGTAAGGAAAACAACTTTTATAAGAAATATCTCGTATCCGTCAAACACTCATAAAAATGCCCATTCTGCAAATCGTCCTTTAATTCAAATTGGTATGTATGTATGTGTATAAAACTTGTGTAAACGAAATAGCACATGTCCGATGCATGGACCCTGCAAATTTATCGGTTATCCATATAGCAACTAAAATTATCAAGTGAAAGTTTTTTGTGAATTCTTCTAAGTTATTTGTGTGAATGATCCCTTGGTTTGGCTCTAGAGGGGATTAATACATAACGACGGCCCTACAGCAAAAAGGGTATTAAACCTAATTCTAAATCAATACTTAACCAAATGCTAAATCAATACTAAACCTAATCCTAAATTGGTACTAAACCTAATGCTAAATCAATACTTACAAGCATACGTTTCCAGCAGCAACGCGCGTTGCTGGCTTAAATGCAACTTTTCTAGTAGATTTGAGTATGCTGATTATGATGGTAATAACTAAAATCCCGAATGCGCAGGTCCAGTGGACGTATGACGAAATAAAATCACGCGTCAGGGCCCCTTACGCACGCTACACTGCAGCG
>JAQFXM010005162.1:0-15510 GCA_034693345.1 Entomobrya multifasciata | reverse complement strand
TAATTGTGTAAAACAAGATATTTTACAAATATTGTTGCAAGGAAATTTTAATTGGTGGGATAGTTTTTGAGAAATTAACAAAATACTACAATATTGAGGCGCATGAAATGCTTTCTGCTTGTTGGGTTATGCACATCCTTAAAATCAAGACTCTTGTTGCGATTGGTGCTTCATAATTTGTAGTTTGGTAGTCAACAAAAATCAGGCCTCATGATGGTTTTTTCGCCACAACTTTCCATATTTTTCTTTTTACACGCACAGTGCCATATAATATTTTATGTAAAGCATCCAACCATTGATTAATTGATTTCGAAGACTTTATAGGTCAGCCTTTTCTGTGACTCAGAGAAGATGGGCGAATTAAGAACACGAATTCACTATTTTTCGGAGGAAAAGTGAGAAAATGGTGGAATTCGGAACATTGGAATTCTTCATTTTGGAAAGAACAATAGAAAGAAACGTCGGGGCCTAGAATCATGTAATTTTCCGATTGTATGCACTAAAATTGGACTTGCCAAGATCACGTCGGGGCCCCAACGTATGCAATCCACGTATTGCATGTACTAAAATAGGCCTTGCCAAGAACACGTCGGGGCCCCACTGTATGCAATCCTCGTATTGCATGTACTAAAATTGGCCTTGCCAAGAACATGTCGGGGCCCCAACGTATGCAATTCTCGTATTGCTTGTACTAAAATTGGCCTTGCCAAGAACACCACGGGGCCCCAACGTATGTTCTACTTTTGCCGGGTATTGGTTCTCTTGGGAAGGTGCCTTTTCTTTAGAGGTTAGCTATGGTGCAAAAGCAAATAATTCAGTTACAGGAAGAAAAATAAAAACAACACAAACAAAACTTCTTTTTGGTTGGTAAAAATGCATACATAGAATTTGTATATTTTTTATTCAGATTTTTTGATACTTTTCTTTTTTAAGAGTAGGGATATTTATATATACAAACTACGAACTATAGGTATCAATCAATGACCTTATTTGCTAGTTTTAATTGTTTAACCTAAACTCACAAAATACTAGAACTCCAAGTAAAAACCCCAAACTTTTCCCAAAACTCTCCTTTAAAAACTTTTACAATAATACAGTACAACACCAAGGTTCGCATCTAGCTCAGACTCAGACTTTCACAGACTGGTAGCAAATTAAAATATCAGCTAAAGAAATTTAGAAAAATTAAAATTTCTAAAAACGACACACAAAAGGGAGCGACTTCTATTGCCCGCTAATGAAGAAAATTAATAAACATGAAAGAAAACGAAAACCAAATTATTGCTTATATCATCGATGATATGGCCATCATTTTGATGACTGCCCCAAGAAAAATAAAATTTGTGGAATTTGTCAATCAAGGAATCACTCGAATAAAAAAATAATCAAGCATGCCCATATAATGCTTTGCTTTTCATGCCAATTACTAATGATATTTTTAATGTAAGAAAATTTATTAATTTCACCCCACAAGCAAATTTCATTACACACAAACCAAACCCACATTGCACGCAGCAAAAACAAAATTCATGGAAATATTATGTTAAAGAAACAAATACTTCAATATCTGTTATACTAATTTCAACTGCACAAAATCAAGCGTATTTTATTTCACTACCACTCTAAAATAAAACATATTTTTGAAAATAATAAAAAGATACACAACTTCTTCTAAAATATATGGAAATTCACGATAATTTCTCCGGAGTGTGGTCGTTTTATGTAAATAGTCTTACACGATACGCAATTCCAAGATGCCACACAAGATATTGCAACAATAATGAGACATTGGGGCATAGTAAAGTTTTACGGTATCTTATTCCTAGCAATCCATACATTTAAAAACATATGCATGGAAACTTTAAAAATAATTACGATATTCCAGATAAGGGCAAGCATCATTAGTCCTAGTATTTAAGATTCTTATGTCAACAAAATTTAAGTGTCATTCTTAGTTAAATCAAAAGGAATAAAAGTATGACTTCTTGATGCATCCTAAAAACAAGGTCATTAAAATAAACAAAAAAACTTTTGAATTTACTTTAATGGCTTGCACCAATGACTGGTCAAAGAGAACGATGATATAATATGAAAATGCAAATATCTCTCGTGCATACCAAATCCAACTAATAGTATTGTATACTCGATTGGCTTTTTTGTAAAGTCCATAAACGAACCTTAGGACGACACAGTCCAAAAAACTCGTTATGAGAACAGAATCTTAATCATCGGGAATTTACTTAAACGAACTCTAGGGTAAAGACATCGAATTCAAAAAGTAATTTATTAATTACAGAAAAATATGGAAATACTTCTCAGCTTTGCTGACATCCTTCTGAATGGCATCATCGATCTTCTGAATTTTTTCTCAAATAGCATTGAAGCATTATGTTTAATACATCCATTGATAAATTCATTCATTCCTTTTCCTAAATTGCAGTTACAAATTGAGCTGGATATGTATATAGTATTCTCATAGTCATACACGTTTTTGGCTTTACGCTTTTTGGAAGGAAGTGTGAGTATACGCTAAAGACCTTATGAAAAATATACTTTACTACTTACACTTATGAAGAATATAACATGCAAAAGATTATAGACCCCACCCCACGTATAAACATGCGAAGTAAGATCATGATAATTTGTTCTGGAACGATGACTCATAACATTTTTGAAATAGCCATCAAAGTAGCAAATATCGGAAGGTTGAATATTTTGTGAATTTGTCAGTTTCAGTACATCTAAAAATACCAGAATTATTTTAATTTTTTATTCATATTTCACACGTCAAACTCTTTCATCAACACTTGTAGTTTGTTACGATACTGTACAAAATGCCGTCTAAGAAAAGGTCAAATCCTTTTGACAACACCCTAAATTTGGGTCATTTTGCCTGTACTATTAATGTACAACAACACACTTAATGCCTGTACAATTTAACCACTGCATTGAATATTGCATGCTAAATTTCCATTGTTATACTGAGTATTGCCTCCTATATTAGTCATATGATGTGTACATGGTTTGTAAGATCTGAGAAATAATTTGGTATGTTTTATTTCATGAAATTACATAATAAATGCTCCCTCCGACGTTGGTACTGGCAAATTTTCTCCCCGTAGTTTTCCTGACGGTTCACGTTCTCTTTGTCTAGTTGGGTGTCTTTAAGCTTGAAGCAGAGAAAATGGACTGTGTAAACAAATAAGTCATAAATTCTGTTGATGACAGCGTGTAAAGTAAACAAAAAACTTACTACGTGACCAGTTGTGGTGTGACCGTGGCAATAGATTGACCACTTCGGTTTAAAAACGCCATTAGAAGTTTGGCTGCCTGAAAGAATTTATCAGGAACATCTTAAGACCGCAGAATTTCTGCTAACTGATCAACGGTGATCGAATCATTTCCGTGAAGGTTTTGTGCCAAAGTAGGTTCAAGTCTATACGCGAATATATGATCCTCCGGGTGCTCCAAATTCTTGGCAAGATATATCCCCCATTGCATAACCATTTTTAAGGTCCACTTACTAGGGAGTTGGGTAGGCAATATCTAGGTCGCCGAGCATCATATCGATCAAATAGCATCGAATAGGAAGCAGTGCCTTTAAATTTGAAAGACAATAGAAGATCCATATACAGGAGCGACGGAGATTGCCAGTTCAAATTTATATCAGTTAGTTTATACGGAACTGAAAAATTTCATAGTTGATTATGATTAATCTTAGCAAAAGAAATAATGGAAAACAAAACGGCAATTGATGCCATAGTCTAGAATGAATTTTTGGACAAATGCATGCAATGCGGTTGGGGGAATGAAACAAAAAAACACATATTGACCAATATTCTTCAGCGTCCAATAATAACAACGTCGACAAACTGCCCCTCGAACAAAGAAAAAGCATAAAAAGAATTCCGGCATGTGAGGTACAATGCAGATCCAGCTTATTTAAATAAGAAACCGATTCACATGCTTTTGGATGCCCAACACTATGGCATCCAAAAATTTTTTGACATCCACAAGTGCCAAAATATGCATCCGCGCTTATCTAACGGTTACAATTACATCAAATTGGGCAAAGTTGAAGAAATCGTAAGTCCGAACGACGTAAAATAGATTTTCTTGGGTAATTTTTTACGTATATCACGATTATGAACTTATTTTTCTGCAAAACTAACTTTTTCTAGTTTTAATTTGCACCCATATTAGCTCCAACGCAAGCACGGTTAACGAGTAAACAGCTAAGCTAACGCTCATTCCGAGAAAAAAGTAGCAGTGTGCGTCAGCTGTTTACGTGTTTAGATCTTTTTTCATATTTAGATTTTTCGGTTATTTAAACTACAATTTTCTCATGTATATTACTAGGACAACCACCATGGCTAAATTTCGAGTTCTTGGTCGCTCAAAATCTTGACATTCAATTCTACAAACGATCTCTTTTTGGGGCATATGCTCATGATACTTTTGAGCAGATGGAAGTAAGAAACAAAACTTTTGCACCATCAAGAAAAAACTACCCATTTAACCCGTTATATGATCCGTCGTTTTTGCGTAAATTGAAACTTCACTACTTGCCTTACTTTTCAAATATTTCAAACGCGGTTTTAGCTGTTACAGATGACGATTCTAGTGACGACATCCCAAAATTAATATATAATTTAGATGATGGTCATGTATGTGGTTTTTTACTTTTCTTTCTTACGTTTCATTAATATTTTGGAGCAATATCATGGCTTGTTAAAAACCAATATTTATGAAAGCCAACTTGTTTTATTTGTTTGCCTGCATAATAGGTATGCAATAGCTGTTGCTACTCAATCTTTCCACTGGTAACAGTAAATACAATTTATTCTCTAAAACCATGATATCCACTTGTTCCCTGTCTGCGTAGCTTCCGAATTCAATAGAAACTCGCCCTGATTGGCTTCCTCCTTCCGTTTCATTCAATCATATGTGCAAGACAAGTTCGAATCAACTGGTCACCGTGAAAAGATATGCTTTTAGCAGACGGCAGAAGTAAAAAAAACGAGTTAAAATCAGTAGTCAAACCAGACTTTAAAGCCAGACTCAGCCTTTTAAGGACCAACACAAACAAAATCACAAGCAGTTGCTCACTAGCATTCGACGAGGGATATCTGTATCAGCATGAAAGGTGTTATTTTTTAGACATACTGAAGTGATAAGGTGTCTAGCATATTGCCTAATACAGATTCTTCTTAAATAAACCATAATTTCAATGTGCGATGGCGAAAGGATTATTAAGGATGATGCAGATGAAATTGAATACATTCACCTTTTGGGACGAAGAGAAGATTCGAGAAAAAGGCGACAAGAAACAAGTAATGAGAAAGTCAACTATTAAGAAGGTTTACGCAAAAAACAGCAGACACAAGGACCTGAAGCAACCTATAGATGAGAGACAGAAGCATTCAAAACCAATTTTCGTACCCAAGCGCAGTGGCGAACCAAACTAGTATGAGAGATGCAGCGTCCATGTAGGTATAAAGAATAAGTTATAAAAGAGATTGTATAGAAATATATGGATTTTGACTAGCATCCCTCATAATCTTTTGTTTGAACTTCTCCCTCCTCGATATTAGTAGTCACTTAGACGAACACACTGTTATAATAGCCAGTCAAATCAATCAAAAGTTTAAGTCAAAAGTTAAATTGGATTAGTTATGAAGGGTTATGTATAGAAATGTTAAACAGGTTATATGTTATACAGAGAGTACACACACATACGGTATTAAATTGTAAAATAAGAAAATTTGTTATAAAGACTATGTTTGTGGGTCTGTAATATAGAATATAAAGTATTAGTGTGTACCGAACTCAATGAAATTGCAAGAATGTGAATGCATTGATGAACTAGATATGTATTGACTCAAGGAATATGAATTTTTTATGTAATCACCAAAGTTTACTAATAAAGAAAATATTAACTAAAAAATATATATACATATACTACGTTTATAAATACCTTTTGTTGTGTTTGTATAGATTTGGTTTAATGAGTTACTTATATTATTCAGTTTTTGTGGTTATCCGATCCAGCAGGATCAAAAAAATCAAAAATGGGATCATGAACGCATCTGTCAAGATTTGTTATAAACAAGCATACTTCTTATACCATATTGAACTTTTGTAAAATCTTATACCATATGTAAAATTTAAGAGGTCTTTAATTTAATAAAACGTAGTTATTGTTGTAGCTGAATATATTTGTCATAAAGATGATATTTATTTTTACACTTGGAAACGTATTAAATTTGTTTGAATCAATATGAAATTAATATATGTTCTACGCAGCGATTGTGATTAGAAATCTACTGATTACGGTAAAAGCACTTCTCAAGTAATGCATGATGAAACAATCATTGAGGCACAAGTTCAGTCTCCATCCAACGCAACAGACTGTCCGGAAGTTAGGAAGGGTCAAAGTACTGACTTGCTGAACAGAGCCATGGAGTTTGCCGAGATCGAAAGTTCTCCTGTGCAAGTCTCAAAGCCCAGACAACAATTTATCTGCATATAATAAACGACCTGGAGTGGGATGGCGTGAAGCAAGCGAAGCAATGCTTGCTTTACAAGGGATAAATGTTCAGAGCACGGTGAACCTTGGAGCTTTAACAGTTCCCTTGTTGATGAACAAAAATGGTCTATCGTTAGAGACTGCCCCGTTCAAGTTGACTAGTGATCTTTTAATTTTAAATCAACCTCTTGATTTAAGTGCCCCCGTTTCATATCCTCCACCTCCAGATAATCAACTTTCACAAGAAGAAGCAGTTCACGATGAAATTAAAACAAGTCAGATGCTAGTTTTGGAAGAGTTGGACTTAACCAAGTCAAGCCAAAATCTGTTGAAAACACACAATGTTTGCAGAAAGCAAATTTTTCGATAATGGAAATTTCAAGTACTAGTACCCAAAAAAACCCGCTGCGCTTGGTCTTCCAATAAGAAAAAATGTAAAACCTTTTACCAATACAACAACAGTACAACATGCAAATCCAAAGATAACATTGCAATATGTTCCAAGGATACATAATGGAGCACCTTTTCCGTCTGGTTATCAGCATAAGTTTGATTATTTGCCTGGTTCAAATAATTTGCAAGACGAAGTCATCAAAAAAAACGGAAACGAACTTCCAAGCGAGATGATAGGAAGTCCAGTTTACACTGGTGAGAGGGATCGGGAATCGGGGATTGCCACCACGACTAGACCAGAACGCATCAACTTTTGAAAGACGAGTGGAAATATTTGAGGATGTCAGCAGCGACGATTTGGATGCAGATAATGATGCCTAAAATTTTGAATTACATATTCTGAATTCGCATACTTAACGATGGCAAATGGGTTATTTTGTGTTACGTGTGGTTTATATTTCGGGTTGTTTGAAGTGCCGTAAAAGTAGTGTAATAAGCCAGGAATAAAATTCAATCGTTTTTTAAATTGAATTTCATGCTTTGTTTCTAACTTTTTTACATTAGAAAGATTATTCTGACAAATGATCTACTCGACGAGGGCTTTCGATTGAGCTACATTATGTTATAGTTGAAAATGTTTGACTGTGACCTTTGACTTTGGGGGTTGAACGTAGGGGCCTAAAATCAATAGGGTTCTTGCCCTCGACGCGTTCATGAGTTATTGTGTGTACAGACGGACGGACAGACATAGAATGATGATAAAGTCAATACTTGCTGAGCTTTGCTTTCAGCGGGGTAATTACAAAATGATAAACAACAGGATATTTAGTATTGGTAAAAATTTACCAAATTTTATCACTGTTTATTCGATAGTTTTTTCGTTATAGGTAAATCAAAGGATTTTTTCTTCATCATTAAATAATAATACTATACCAATTTCAAATCAATTACCTTAACTTCTAAGCTAAAAATTTTATTCTCACGAATTACCGATTACAGATGAAATATACACAACAACTCATTTAAAATATAGTTTCCTCTACAGAAGGTAGAAAGTAACTTCATTCAGTTCTAAAAACTTAAAAGATCGTCAGCAACGACACCAGGTCTAATGACGTTTCTTCCATTTAATCTCCAAAAAACGAATGACCCCTAGATTTAACAATGCTAGTGGTACTAAACACTTACAAAATAGCAGGAGGAGGTACGACGAACGAGTTTATAAAATTTAGCTACTGTAAAATGTACCCCACAATTGGATGATTTGTTTGGTTTAAATTCATTTCAAAACGAACACTACAATTTTATGACATATGAAAAGATTTTTCGTTTTTACTGAAAAAATACACAACCTTTTTTACTTGATGGAAATTTCTTTAAACCAAGCTCATGTCAATCTCTTACTTTATGCAACACAACAAGCTGTCACTTATCAACGTGAATCAACTAAATTTATTTACGATGTTCCGCTGACCTGCGGAACAAATCTAGACTCCGACGAGGAAATTCAATACATCATCCCAAAATTGCAAAGCAACCAGCAACCGTTCCGAAATCAATCGGAATATAGCACATTCGATATAAGACAACGGCTTTCCAGTTACCATAAATTGTATTATTTGTCGGAGCTAAGAAGTCCGAGTCAATTTCCTTCATTGTACAGAACAAAATTTGTGATGTATCTTAAAGAGAAAAAGGAGTTAAAAGGGGATTCAGATTTGTTTTATGATGGCAAAGGATTGCTTCCCAGTGAATGTGATCAGCTAATGTTTTGTGGCATAAGTACATGCTACAAAATGTTGCTTACAAGGAACGTTTTTTCCTACTTATTTCAACGGAGATTGGAACCATCTATGGCGAATTTAGATCTTCCAGGCTATTGCCATGTGTTGAAAATTCGTACTGGACGAAGTGTCTGGCGTTACAATGAATCTGTTGACTCTGTAGTCCAGGTAACATTATTAGTTGTCAAAGAAAATTATGAAACTCAATCAATTAAATATAATTGTATCAACTTGATAATTTCAAAGTCACTTTACCTTTAATTGGGTAGGTACCAACAAAGAAGAGATGGATTACATGGGTGGACGTATGAATGAATTAGGTAAAGTTGATTGAAACTTTGCTTTAATTTAAATTAGTATCAAACTAACCTCGACCAGTAATTGATGTTGCGTTAGAGTTTTATATGAGATTGTTTTATTTTTTTAAATCAGATCATCTCTGCCGGCAACATGATTACATTCATGGGATTTCTCCTCAGGATGACCAATTATTAAAAGGGCTGTGGGAACTCCAATCTACTTTTCTGTCATTATTCGAAACAGTATTTCTAGCCAAAACATGTTTTGAGGCTAAATTGGGAGAGAAGTACATGTCATCACTTTACAACTAGCCAGAAAAGCTCAACATCACTTCTGTTCTACTTATCCACTAAGTCATCAGGAAGTAGATTCACTTTCTCCTCGATATAAAAAAGGACTTGAACTTGAACAAAAATGGAAAACAATAATGTACAATGTCTGGCAAGGCTACTGCTACGCAGAGCGAATGCCTGAAATAACACAAATGGTAGGTGAATATAACTGAATTATTGATGTGTGTGTATGTATGTAGATATCTACGGGGGGCAAAGACAACCGTTTGTAAATGAAATTTTCAAAACGTTACAAAAAAAAGGTTTTGGATGATGAAGATACTAAAAGAAACCATGGAGAAGATGTTACACCGCTTACGTGTATCGAGAAAACTTTTCGCAAAATTCTGCATCGTCTTGGATATAAGTATGGAAAAATTGAGACACGATATGTCTTGCTTATGAGTACCCCAAATCGTGATGTGGCGAGGGAAATATTTAAAAGCTTTGAGGAAAAACAGAACGTCCGATTCCAAAAAAGTTCATTTATTTAGACGGTGAGTTTAAATTTATAAAAGTTTATTTATAATTACTGTTTATTTTATTCTAATTTTAACTTATTTTTATGTTTTTATAAGAAACGTGGATTGATCCGCATGAGAGGACAAAGAAAGCTTGAGTATCTGCACATTCTACTAATTACCTACACTGTACTAGCTCCAAAACTGATCAAAAATGGGCATTTATTGGTCATGAGAGTGGATATATCCAAGAGCGGAATGCTTGCTAAAAGGGCAGCTGCCCTAATTACCCTAACGCAAAACCCCCTCCACTCCATCCCCTCCGAAATACCGTGGAAACATGGTCCATATAACGTAGATATAGTTGAGTAAGTACCACCACCGCTATGACCCATATGTATCGATTGGTGAAATCAGATTTTGCAAACTTGATTCGTTTTTGAGTTATCGTGGGATCCATTTTACGGATGTAACGGTCCATTTGAACCTGTCGATCTATTTCGGTTTCTAAGATTTGAGTAGTTAGTTCTTAGTCAAGCTTGAGATTTTACTGCTGGATATTTTCCCAGGCAAGTACTTTTGTACTGTGCACTTTGCACTGAATCTTCTTCTACTTATTTAAACTATTGAATACTCAATAAAGTTGATCAGTTCTCTTTGAAAAGTCGTCCAGCAATTGATTTCGATGCTATTTATGACAGTTTTTGATATCAATAGTTGCGACGGCATTATATTTATTGTTAGTAGGATAAGTGTTTTCAATTAATTTTTATGATGATTTATATCCACACAGATCTCTGCAAAATTCAACCAATAAAAACAAATGTTAGTTGGAGCAATGTTTTTGTCTTCCGTTGGGACTCGACAGATACCGATTTTGTCGACTACATAGTATTCAGTTTCGTCATTTTTCAAACAGGGAACATAATTTACGTAACGTGTTTAGTATTAAAAGGGCATCCATAAAAATATAGTTTGCATTAATACCTACATAAATCTGTTTTTAATTCGGTTTTGATACATATCTGGCAAACACGTTATTTTAATTCTTTGTTTACACTTGGAATGCTAAACCTCATGTTTGGATTTAATGGAATGTTATTGTACTTACTAATATTAATCTTTGTTGCTGCCCTCTTTTTTATCTCGAAGATCAATGTGGGGGCAGTCATATTTTTTCCGTTCTCTCGAGTTCCTCTTGGTTCCAGGTAATTCAGTACAAGTGACGTTTCACATCTTTTACGGTGCCTTCGTAGTGACATTTTCCTACTATATTAAAGTTAAGCTCACCATAATTTCAGATTTGGACAATCAAAACCACGCAAAATCCTCCTCAACTTCTAATTGCAATAGCTTGGTTGCCGCTAAAAATAATAAGCCGTTCAAATGACCAAGAAAAGCAGCCAAGTATGACCGTAAAAATTCATGTAATCTATTCACTATGTATTAGTTCCATTCAACTTGGTCTATGGTCCCTTTGTTCCGTTTCACCGGTAATCAAATGCAAGTGTAAAATCGGTATAACAAAAGTGAGCCCCGTACTTTCAGATTGAATTTCTTCAAAATTGACTTCTGTGTAATGTTTATACTAAAATGGTGGCGTGTATTGATTTTACTTTTTAGGAAAAATACAACGGAGATATTTGGGAAACTACAAAAAGGTTTGTTTTCTTTTCATTGCATTGGAACGCTACAATTTTTGTTTGAAACCTAGTAGTAGGTTCTCGAAGATGACAACAATTTTATTTTTTGGTAAGCTCTTAAAATGATAACCGAATAAATATTTTATTTTACAGCTACTTTTCTTTTAATCGGTTTATTGGGATTATACAGTAGCTGACGATATCCTAAAATTAAATTAAATAAAAATAAAATATCAAAATTATCATGTGAACATGTTCCTCAAATTTCGTCATCTGAAAGATAATTATAAATACAATTTTAACTACCTTGTGCTTGAAGAGACCAGCTTGGCTCCTGCGGCAATGGTGGATAAATGCCTTGCACAACGTCTTGTGATGTACTAGGCTCCGCTGGCAGGCGCGGATAAATGGTTTCAATTGAATTTGCCGATGGTGCCTGCGACGTCGAAGGCGCTTCCCGATTTCTCTGCATTACAGGAGCGCTTACTCCGAGTAGGTTTTCCTGTTCGTCAATCGCTGCATTATCAGGATCGTTGTCGTGATTTCCAGGCAGGTTCGCTTGATCAGCTAACCCTGCATTTAGAGCCACTGTACCACTTGGTCCTGGAAGGCTCCCGGAGTCTTACTTTTGCTTTTTACGTGCCGTTTCCACTCCAACTTTCACTATTTCCAAGATCTTGAAGGCTTTTAAAATTTCAAGTCGGCATCTTGGGGAAAACTCGCCTACAGCGTGTAAAGTCAAGGATTGGAGTTGTCGACTTCTTGGAGTAATGCCGGTTATACGGATTACAACACTTTATACAACCATATTGAATGTTTAGAACAGCATTTTCTTGAAGTTCACAAAATGAAAGAACGGTTTCTTCTTGAAACCGTTCTTTTCATTTCATTCTTCTTGAAAAATCTTGAAGGTCACTTCGAGAAGCTCAAAAACAGTGAAGGAAATAAAACAATTTACCTTCCATATGTTTTGTGGAACTAACAGTCCAATTCATAGAAGCCTCTTGGCCTACAGGGTAGTTGGTGGTAATGTTTACTATTTTCAACTGTGCAACCTCAGAAGTGTTGTAATGCCCATTCGAATATTTATGAGTTTAGGTACCTGACTTAAGGATTTTAGGTACTGTTAAGTAGTACTCTAGCATATTTATTCTAGGCGAAGCTTGCATGCAAAATCCCCAATGTCAGTTAAATAATTTAAAATCCGATACGCCACATTAGGAGACCCAAGCATCAAGGAAATGTACGTAAGCTGTAAAGGCAAACCCAAGCCTTGTGGACATTCACGTAAGCTGCGAAGGAGACACAAGCATCGTCGACATGCACACAAGCTGCAAAGGAGACCCAAGCATCAAGGAAATGTACGTAAGCTGTAAAGGCAAACCCAAGCCTTGTGGACATTCTTGTAAGCTGCGAAGGAGACACAAGCATCGTCGACATGCACACAAGCTGCAAAGTAGACCCAAGCATCAAGGAAATTTACGTAAGCTGCAAAGGCAAACCCAAGCTTTGGGGACATGCACGTAAGCTGCAAAGGAGACCCAAGTATTGTGGACATGCACACAAGCTGCAAAGGAAACCCAGGCCCCGTGGATATGTACGTAAGCTGAAAAGGAAAACCCAAGCCTTGTGGACGGGAGGCAATAATATTGTGGAAATGTACTTTGTCGCCGCTATGCAGTGACGAAAATATACTGACGAATTTTTTAGTCGAACTGTTTTTATTAGTCGAATGCATAATTAGTCCACTGCATGATGAGGAGGACCACTTCCCAAGAAGTACCACCAACACTGATTCACCATCACCGCAGCAGGGTGACGACAAAGTTGTAATTGTGTTGCAGCAGAACTCGCCTATTCAGCTGGTTGAGAAGGAGCAAGAACAGGAGACTGAGGAACAAAGCAACCTGCGATGGAGGAGCACAAATAGGAACCTGAAGCTGCACCGGACCTCCGAGAACGACTGGTGTATTCGTTTTATTACACTGCCACCTGCAAATCAAAAAAACAAAATGAATTTATGCACATTTTAAATAAATGCACCACTAATAAATCTGAAAAACAATTTCCAATTTAATAGTGCTGAATGCTGTCAAGTTGAAAATTAGTAGAACTAGAGATGAATAAAAATTGAATGATTGAAGCGGCGCATAAAAAGTTTGAAATTCAATTCACCAATTTGATTTTTCAATTTAAAATTAAATTTCTGATGCACCGAGATCCGCACTGCACCAGAATAAATCCTTCGTAGCCAACTGTTGCTATGCACTTGTAGGCTGACCAACTGCTGCTATACTGTGCTATACAAACTGCTGTATTTTATGAAATACAGTGTGGCCTGATTGTTACATGCAACATAACACACGAAGGTACTGGTGTGTGTATAAAGGTGGTAGCGTTCATAGTATGTACTGCTACATATAAAGCATATAAATAATGTACGGGGAATTGTACGAAGAAATTCCGTTAGTCGTTCACTGTGCAGTTCAATGTTTTATACAACACTAGCACACAAAACAGGTATTGGTTGGCGTATTTGTAATGCTTCAGCGTCATCATCAATATTACCTGCATTATGTGCACCTCTCCATGTTTTGTAATGCAAAAAATATCTGTTTGCGGTTTCCATTAATCCGAAATCATTAATCTATTACTATTGAGGTCCATTTACAACTGAGCTTGGCGCCGCTTCTTCTGCTGCTGATATGGTTATCTTGGTTGCAGGCAAGGTAAAGAAAGACAAGGACGACGATTTTGTGAGTGCTATTCATTGCCAGAAGGCAGCTTTGCCGGGTAATTGATTTGTATTTTGTAAAATATATTTACAATTAGCACTTTGGATATTTGGAAACCATTATGTATTTTAATTCATTGTATTTTAATGTGTTTTAATTTGAGGTGACTATACTCAACTCGTCTAGTCTTTTCCAACTTTCGGAGCTAGACTTCAACATTTTCAACTTATGCAAAGTATTTCCTCTCGACAACTATTATTTCTCAACTACCATGGAACCAAACCAACGAAAAAAAATCAGCCAAACCGTCTGGCGAATCGTCGGATCACTAAACGTAAGGGACATCCTCAGCCACGTAATAGTTCCACCGGCCGGTTTGAAAAAAGGGCTCGTACGACATAACCTCCAACTGTTCCTATTTTTGAAGGGCCTGCGATGAAGTCCTGAGCCGGAGGATCGATTTCGAACTTCCAGACCTTCTTGAAAGTCTAGCAGAACTCTTAAATGAACAACAAGATCCACAGTAACTGGATCATTCTTCGCGTTCATCTTCTCCTTCCCTTTCTCCTCTTTTTTTTCATTTCTACTGTTCCTTCACCTTTTTACACTTTTGCAAATTTTGGGAGGTTGGGTTTTCGACTAACAAGGGGACCAAACCCCGTGAAGAAGGGGGCGTAAGGGTGTCTACGTCACACCATAGGGCCTGTTGTCTGAAAAGGGCCAGGGCGAGGTATCGCCTTTTAGATTTACGATTTTAGATTTTAGATACCTTAATTGAATAATAGCGATTGGCAGTCTATGCCTACGCATGTTTAAAGTTTTTCTCACTAGCACCTCAACCATTAGTCTGTAATGCTCAAATAGGTAGGTAAACCATACTATATTTTTTCTGGTTGGAAACTAAGGTGGTGTGAATTAAAGTAACCTAACAAAATATTCTCGTATTAAATATAACCATACTGCAAGTAGCCATCATCCAAATATGCAAACTTTTCTGGTATTTCTAAGTAAAAGCGTATTAGGAATATTTACAATTACATAGTATGTATTAAAGACATGCAAACTCTACTATGCATCGTTGTATATGTCTGTTGCATTATGAATAACAACATAATTATGTTCGAATCTTCAAAGCATCGTATGACCTTTTTGTGTAGCTTTAATAGTTATATTTTAGAATTCTGTGACTGCTTGTAGTTTGAATTGTGTGTCATAATGCTGTATCGTGTATTTTGATGACGAACCAGAGCTACATGAAAAGGATTTAAGAGACGAGCTTTAATCTCACATATTATGCTGTATAGATCGTTTTATAGTGTTTATTTATTGGATA
>JAQFXM010005161.1:0-15512 GCA_034693345.1 Entomobrya multifasciata | reverse complement strand
GTTGTTTTGAGTTATTTACTGCATCTAAATTAACTTTTTGTCCCGTGATACGAACATAAACTGGAATCTTCTGTCTCTCATGAGAGTGGGCGTTTTTTTAAAGAAAATAATTAAACAATTTCATCAGTCATGTTTCGAAATCATCCCATTCTCAACAATGACTATAGCATAGCCACCATCAACGTGTGATTAACTCGTTACAAAAACAGTAAATATATGTGCAATGTATATATGTTATATTACTCATATAACAATTCCAATCCAGACACCAAAAGATGAGCTTCTTGTTTGCTTGCGGAGGCTCTTTGCTACATAGTTTGTTCAGAGAAAAGGGTTGATCCATTGAATAACAAGGAAAATCCGCTTTACTGAATTACACAAACCATCAGTTACCATTTCAATTCAACCCCTTATTCAGTTCAGTTCAATTCAGTTGCATTATTCTCAGGAGCATCCCATAAATATTATGATTGTTGCTTGCCGTAAACACTTGACAAAATATATTAAGGTTATCTAAATAACCAGGTTTATAGAAAATCCCTTACCCACGGGTATATTGGTCGATCAACTATCTTTGTCAAAGCTTACTCTTAACCGTGTGTCACGGATCCACGATCCACATTGAGTCAGTACCGGAACAAAACGCATTAAACATTGATATTAGTCATCATCATCATATGCAACTATGAACTATATTCGTCAAATTTTAATCCAACCCCGTCCCCGAACCCCTGTTAGATGCTATTATTACCTCACGTGCATGATTATTTTTATCATAATTATTTACAAATTTTAAGAGAGCTATTACTTCTTTTAATAGTTATAATTTGTTTAAAAGAATTATTTGAGACTCGAACTCTGTGAGCTATGTATATCATGATGAAAATTGGCGTTTGATCTGTACCAGTAAGATCGAAAAAAATTAGTTCAATCATATAAATATATATATCTTTATGAAATCTTAAACTTATTCCGAAAGTTATACTTCGAGAAAGGCTGGTTCATTAAGCGTACTATTTTATTTTACTTCAAAGTCAAAATTGATGATCATTTGCTTCAAGAATTTATATTGTGACAAATGAAACGAAAGTATATATTTATCTCCTTTACTTCAATTCAAATTGCATGCAAAACTCAAACGAATCGTGATTTTCATCAAAAAAGTTTTTCTCTGGATATATTTTAATAGCAAATTCGAAAATAATAGTAAATCTCAACAATCATTGCTACTGCATACTCAACAAAGCGTGATGATTATGCGTTTTACCTATCATTCAGGTATTTCGAATATTTCGTTTGATGAGTTTTACCCCTCGTTTATTTCCCTGCATGTTTTCATAATGCGTGTACATTCCTTGCAAATATCACATTACCGACAAAGTTTTTATTAAAAAGGACATCATTCCAATTCCAATCTAAAATCTTTAATTTACATGTATTTATATATTATGTACTTGTTGTTTCATTGCAAAAGTTCTATTTTCACGTAGGTTTCGTTTTCAATTTTAATAAAGTCTGAAAATAAATCCACTTTCTCCAACCCAATTTCTCTTGTTATGTATATGAAAGAAATTCTAATAAATTTAATGCTTCAAAATCGTCGTTCCATCTTCTAAATAATCTCATTTTCATGCTCGTTACCTGAATTTAAGGGAAGAAACGAGGGCGAAAGAATTTTTACAATTTTATTTAATATAACAAAGACTTACTTTTTTAATGCTGGTGCTTTGTTTAAGATACCAAAATATATTGCAAACGATGATAAAACAAGATTAAAGGTATACGTTTAGACTTTTTCATACCTTCATTTCTCCGTAAAGCTTCTTTAGACTTGAAAACTTGGAATCATATATATATTACTATAAGTATAGCAGTAAAAACTACGTGATCATGGGCTTTTATCTCATGTAATGTTAGCTTTTATTTTACTCACTTTTCCTTACCGAGAGCATTTTATTAGTAGTCATGCATGACATGGACTCTTCTCTCCCTTGTTTTATATTACTTTACTTCCAAGCAACGTTGGAAAAAGAAGATTGTTCGGAAGTGGCCACTTGAGCGCTGGTTGCTTCCAGATGCCGGCATGGCATTATGATGAGTTCTTAAAACTTTACTCCAAAAACTCTTCTCTCTTTTCTCCTCTTCCCTTCTCTTTTTTCCACTACTGCTTATAAAGATTCCAATAATGCTTCTATTCTATCATCTAAGACAACTACAATATTACCATTACTTCTGTTCTTACATTATATGTTCTTGAGGAGAAACAAAATGAATGTAGCGACACACACAGCCATACGTGCATACATACTTCACACAAGTATCGTATCCTTTGGAAGCCAGGTTGCTTGAAAACCAGAAAAACCCGAGAACAAGATTCGCTCATTTTGTCAGGAAACGAACCAGGAAAAGTTTTAGGGAAGCTGAAAACATCCGTAATGAAGGGACATAGGAAAGGAAGAATGAATGAAATGGATTGGATTCAGATCACATCACACCGTACTTACAAATTACATATACAGAAGTGAGAGGAAGGGAAATTGTGTACAGATTACAGATAATGTGAATGCGTATAGTAAAATGGTAATAAAGATTACTTTTCTATGTGAGGGTTACTTACACACACATACCTAAAACGTATGATACGTGCGTGCCCGTATCTTTGATGATTATGAGATGAGGAATAGTAAAATATCAAATTTCTCTTTCAGCAGCAGGTTTTCTTCTGCTTTAATACTTCTGTGATGATGATATGCTGGTGGTAGATATTTCCCTGATAAAATAATTTAGATCGTTTTGAAATTCAGTGAGAAGTCCAGTAATATTACCTGTTATACAGACTTGAGGAAAAATATATATGATAGTTTTCCATGCGATGAGCGGTAAGGGGTATTAAATATCTCATTTTGAAAGGACACACGACACGACGGATGTGTTTAGCAAGCAATCAAATATGCTGTCTGAGTGGATATTTTATTCCGACTTTAAGCCTTTGTTTATACAGACTGGGAAAATACTATACTGTCAAATCGCTTTCTAAGCTGTTATTAAAATATTATCAGAGATTTTTCTCACCATGTTCATGAGATTTCATTAAAAACGTATTTTATATTATTTTTGCTGTTGTCAGCTTCATATTCAGCATATCCCATAACCGAATTTCTGCTGACAGCATTCAAATCTGGGACGACAGTATAGTAGTTCATCAAACAAGATTCGTCCCCCAAACTTTGGTAAAAATTGAAAGTGAACGAACCTACAAATACGTGACTTTTCATGAATTTCTAAATTCCCACTGACTTTCCTTTTAAAATGAACTGCGTAGATGTGATGAAAGTCAATCATAAAAATCTTACAAATCGCTAATAAACTTGGTAGTGTTATCTGTATTTTAATGAAACGTGTATGAATTCGTAGATTGGGTTTCGATTTTTTTCCCAACGCAAACATTCCAATAATATGGTTTCAACACATTTTTTTCTTAGATTTAAATCATGATTTGCAACGTGCAAGTCGACGTGAAGTATGATGTCACTGCAGTCATGAGGAAGGTTTTTTCCCGAGCTCAATTCAAAGTAGAGAATTTTCCCAATAGAAGTCCTCGTCTATTCTGTTTAATTGACCCCCCGCGGAGCAGACAACCTCTACAGATTTTGTGGGCTTCCACATTAGCTTAACTTATCCTTCATACCGAAAAACCTACACATATTATTTTAGCTTCCATACTGTGCGCATAACAAGCGTCGACAGTTCAATTCAGTCAATCGAAAAAGAAGAAACATGAATAGCACGCCACAGAAAAGAGTTTGTCGGCACGACTGCCAGTTGTTTAACAATGACTGCGGCCGCTTCTTAATGAGTTACAAATCAGCTCAACTAAAACAGACGTGATGTTTTCTATAGTAAACATAATGAACTGATGTCATCTTTAAAAATGATTTAATAATAATAACAACATCGTCATCAGCATGGGACTATCTTGCATGTGCTGCTACTGCAAGAATCCCTTTTTTATCACATGCATCATTACTACTGACCTCCGTTCGTTCCGCTTTCTTTTGCGAGAGTGTAAGTACAAGTTGGTGGCAATGAGAACGGTGATGGCATACACACGATCTTACGGACGTATGACATCATTCGGGTGCATAGCACAGAAGCATTCAGTTTAGTATGTATGTATTATAATTTTTTTTAAATGAAAAACTTAAATGAAATTTAGTATAAGAATCATAAAAGTTTATTTACATTCTTGAATGTTGAGATAACGTAGTTCAAAATACAACGTTGTACTATAGTTTCTTGTATTTCCATTTTGTATAAAAACTACAACTGTGGGACTGTGGAACGGATAATATTGAAAACGGACGACTGATTTTGGCGATGATGGTCCGAATTAATTGTGTGAACTAATGAGTGAATTGTTAAGATTTTACGAGAAGGAATTTCATTTCCATTTAGTATTTATGTACACATTCATGTAAACTTAACTGAAACATCATAAATAGCATATTACTCATTGTTTGCTCGCTTGTTCCATTAAAAAAACACTAGTTTCATGTTAATGTCAAAGAAAATGCTACTGGTTTTACTTCTCATTAACTTGTATTTACTTTCTTCAATTGTGTCATCCAACCTGAATCGAAACTTTTGAGCACATTTTTTATTTAGATCTTACGTAAGCTACTACCAACCACAAAATTTTCATTTCTTAGGTTGAGCTTTACTTTACTTTGTGTAATATTTTATTTCTTATTGTATTGCGTTTTGCCCACTTCAATAAACTCATCAACTCAAACTCATTGTCATCGTAGTCGTCGTCAAATGGTTATGCGCATTCACATTCACACAAAATATACGCAACCCAAAAAGAGAGAGAAAAGACAAGGCAAGTACTTGTCGTGGATAAGTGCTTGGAATTTCAAGTAAAATACACACATAAAAAGAAAAATAAGAAAATGGTAGTTGGTGTGATAATGAAAGGCCTCCCACGCCGAATATACGTAAGTTGATACATGAATATATATTTTTTATGTATAAAGATTAATATCATAATGATAATGATACTATAGTATAGTGTGTTGTGTTGACATACAGAAGATGTGAGCATAATAGATTGTTAGAAAATACTCATAGCAGCACAGAGAGAACATTCGTAATCTTTTGGCTGTCTTATGTCGACATTATAAAAGAGGCATTAGCAGAAGACTTTTATAGTTTTATTTCTTTACATGAAACAGAAGGACAAAATGTATTCAAGGCGTTATAAATGTCTCTCATTTTTCCGTGTTTTGCAGAAAAGATGAAGGAGCAAACTGATTGTTGTGAATTAAACAAGACATGCAGCATAAGAAAAAGAACAGTATAGTGGTTGAACGAGGTGGTTGTTATTAAAAGAAAAAGAAACCTAAGTGAGCCACAAGTGGACACTTGAAAAAATTCTGTCTGTCTCTACACTCTCTACTTATTGTAATCATCATTCAATATTTATGCTCACACACAAATTTCTTCCGTATGATGTTTCATTATATATGTATGATGTTATGTTCGTATTCCCACAGAAGATGAGTGAATAGTACAACATATAATGCGTAAAATTCAAGCTTACCTGAGTTGGGCCTTGCCACCCATATTATCATTTAAAACAGAAGGCAATAAATAGATCTTTATTTTGTGTTCGTGGTTTATAAACGCACACATCATACCATTCTTTTCATAACTTTTTATATTGAATCTAACATAGTATTTATAATGCGACTAGTGACCAAGAAAAATTGAAAGATATAAAATGTCATGATTCAGCAAAACAAAGATTTACTACCTCATTTCAAATTTCAGTCATATCCACTTCAACTTATGAAAACTGAATACCCAGACATCTCACCACCGTCATATAACTGTCTTAACATTTCGTAGCTGAAAGTATTTTGTAATTGCCAGTTTTCATATTGTTAAGCATAAGATTGTGTATTGGGAGAATAAAAGGAAATGAATTCTGAGTTAGTCAAAATAGGCTAAATGGTTTGTTGAATTTGTTAAAACAAAGTTTATTTAACTGAATTTTATCTAATCAAATATTGGGTATTTTAGCCTTCTGTTATATGTGCATGTACATTCATTCTGATTAAATCATGATAAATACGACTTGAACACTTTTTAGACGTGTGCGCAGACAAAAAATAAAAGTGATCACATTCCTTCATAAGAGCATTTTTCTTACTTGTAAGTAAAACTGAAACTTGAAACCAATTATTTATTTTAGCTTAGTTTTGTTTGGGTAGTCATTAGTCAGGAATTTCAAAGCCAAAAAGCAAACATGTCCTATGTTTGTACTATTTACTGTTGGGCTTAAAATGCACTTTGAAATAGCAAACTCACTCTTCTCGGCTCGCGCAAGTTACATTGTAGTTTAGAAAACGATATGGAAAAATATATTTGCGTTTATGTTGTAGAGGTATGCGTGTACTGATGGTGATTTTTGTACAAATACTAATAAATAAGTATGGACACTTTAAATTGAAGTAGTCATTCCATTCAAAACCATGTAGCTCCTGGAATTTATGTATGTAATATTGCATACACCTTTAAACCGTGCATATGCGTGAGTCAAAGTTTTTCCTTATGGAAGTGTACTACTGTGCAGTGTTCATATATATCATGGGGAATTTGTACATAGTTTACTATCATTTTATCGGCACAAGAAAATTAGATAGAATCATTATCATAATTGACAATAGTTTTATGGGGTAGTTACGCTTCCACTAGTTTGACTGCAAGCAGCTAAATGGATTGTGTCACATAAATTACTGATTTGTACTTTAGAGTAAACCGCATCTAAAATGCTCATGCCAAATGCCAACACACTTATTAAATTTCTTGACCACAAAAAAGTTTGTGATTTTTTAAAATAAAAAAGCATTCACTGACGTATCACCAGAGAGCTGACATTTTTCCTTAAGTACACCTTGTTTGGACAGTTGAATAATGAGTTCGGTTGAGGAAAAAATACAAAATAAACTGTTTTCGAACTGTCAGCCACACGCCTCTGGTCAACACCCGCACGCATTCATTCATTCATTTCGTAGTATACGTATGATATAAACTCGTAAGTTGACAGTAAACTATAGACAATGAAAGTATTCCTTACATAATATGTATATGAAATACGAACATCGTTTTATATATTTCCATAACATTTACATTATTATGAACATTGGATTCTTCACACGTTTGCAAAAACTTTTTACAATCCAGGGAATAAAGTGGTGGGAGGTGGACGAGGGTTCTTGTCGAAACCGAAGTCAAAAATAATACCTCGAAAATATCGTGCCGATCGACGTTTATATCATCATTGCATTCAATTGATAAAATATACCCATAATTAATACGAAATTAGGTTTATGTTTTGGGAAATCTAAATACATTAACTAATTATGTTTTGTTTTGAGAAATTAACAATGCATTTCATTCAATCTTAGATTTTTGGTTATGTAAGTGTGAGGAACAACATATTTTTGAATTGAATTGAGTGAATTGTGAAGTCCAAAATCACAGTTTAATTTTACTGATTGGGCTTCCTAATCTCAACGTGTCTTCAACTAGTAGCATATAAATTAGATGCACATGCACACACAGTTCTGCCAACCGCAAACAGTAAATGTTAGAAAAGGCAAAGAAAAGATATAGTGCCGAATGAAGTCCACAACGATCCTTTATTGCTCACAACAACGAAGAGGGCGATGAAACCAGATAATTTACTACTTCAGCAAACACAGAAGAGCGAAAGTTTCCGTTCATCTGTCCAAAACACCCCAATCCTACTTTATATACGATTTACCACGGACACTTTGTCCATACGCAAGTGAATAAGGAAAATGGTAAAACCAGCAAAGCCACATCAAAGCAACTAGATAAAATATTATTCCATTCCTTTACTTTTGTTATTTCTCCGTCCACGCTCATCTAAAAGTTTCCCCAGTCAATAAAATAGTTGTTGTAGTTTATCGAATCGAAGGAGTCAACATCAACAGCAAAATGTATTTTTCTGCTCTCTTTGCGCTTTGGATTGGGTTCTGTCACCAGTTTCCTCAAATCCTGTCATAAACTTATGCTCTAATGCCTTCGCCGTCACGTCATATATGCCAGACACGGTGGCTCGACTGCAGCCAACGTTCCCCGCTACCATCACAGCGCATTCATATAGGATTATTATCATGTGATGATTGTGACAATATGGAATCTGGAATTTATTAGCTGGTCATGGATATTATATTATTGTATTGTGATTACCAAAATATGTGAATTGATTGTTCGCTTATAATTTGAAGAATACAAATATATTATTCTTGAATATAACACTGCACTGCAGTCTATTCCAATATTCCTGTACTCAAATCAAATATTGCTTTTCAAATTATGTATACAGTATGGAGTATAAGCGCAAGTATGTACGTGACGTAGATTTAATATTAATATTCACGTTTGTTTGATTTGCGTTTTAATTCGGTTGTAGGTAGATGTTAGCAAAAGATCTACTCCTTTTGTTTAGATTTCGGATGACAAATACAGACCTCCCGCATATCACACCCTTGTTAAAGCGTGTTATAGATGAATTCATGTTTCGATCTATTTGTAACTATAATATAAAGCTTACGGTAGTTTTACGAAAGAAAATCGAGAAGCGCATACACATATATTTATTGTGAATATGAACATTTTTAAAATTGATTTGATATTGAACAAATATTATGTCATACTTTCTTGTATAAAATTATTTACAAGTTTATTACAAACATTTTTTGGCATGAAGGAAGTGAGGAAGGAATGCTCTGTCATCGCTTCGAATTTAACTAGACTTTTTAGCATGTGATAATAAAAGAATATTTGTTTGGCATCATGCATTGTTGAACAATATTTACCTTCTTATTGTAAATTTTGATAGAATTTGACATGAAAAGTTGATTTTATTTGCAATTTTTTTTTCCGTAAACGATTTGACAATGTTTGCTGATGGATTTGGTTAGGAAATTCATAAATCGAAAACGTTTTTTGCTCACACATGTAACACAGATATCGTGATTTCCGTTTTATACACAATATACGATGACACAATTTCACGTACAATTATTATTTGTGATATAACTAAATAACGTGGGAAATTCATTCACATATTTTTTTATATTTCGGAAATACATAAATCGTGAATGCTTTGATTTTTTTGTAAAAAAACTATTGTATTAATCAAGTGTTGTGCTAGGTTAACTACATCAGTATACTACGATGTACGACGAGTATAATTTAAAATTTCAACATCATCATCGAACATCAAACTTGTGAATGAAATTTTACAACTATTTTCTATTCTATTCTAACTCATGTTTTTGTTCTTTTTGAAATCATGGGTTTTCTACTTATGGAAGCAGTTTTTTGATGAGTAAATGTCAGCTAATTATGGTTGCCTGCTACTGCATAACAAAATTTTATAAGGAATCGTCAGACTAAATTTGAAAGCTGTCCGTCACTTTTTGTTGGCTTGGACAGACTGGCGCGGATAAGACAGCTCACTAATGATGATGTCGACATTTTTCGAATGTTCATTCTGAAAGGATCTACAAAAAGTGCAGAATAAAACTAAAATACTTCATATAGCAGGTTTATACTAATGCATAATATGTTTACTTGATTCGATGTGGCAATTAATTATAATATGTCGTGCAACAAAAAAATACTGATACTATTATCACAATGATATGGGTTGAATCTGTGAACTACCAGATAGCAGGAATGCGCATTGCGGAGTTTTTCTAACTAATATTTACAGCGATCTAAGATCTATATACTAGAAAGTGATCCTTTCGCTGTATCTTAACTTTTTATACAAAGTTTACTGAGTTAAGCAAAGGTTCAGCTTTTTCACTCCTGCCTTTCACACCCACCCAACAGCAACTTTGTCTGGTAGTAGTGGTAGTGAATCTGTAGATTTGCTATCTTTTTTCCTTACTTTGTCATCCCATTCACAAAAATGAAAAGGTGCACCCTATAAGCCAAATGGTTTTGTGTTTGTATTTTACGCTTCTCATCCAACTGTTAAGCATTCTCTGATAACAAAGTTTCAGTCGTTTAGTTCAACGTATACACATACTTTAAACAAGTATATTGAATAAGAGTGCAGATCGTAGAAGTGAGTCGAGTCTGGAAATCGAATAAAGAAGAATAGAAATAGAATCACTCCACATTTTTGGTTCAGTCATCAGACCTCTTGTATTGCACTTCTCCACTTAAACTGCAGCATTTGAAGATGTTGATCTGATGAGTATAATGGCGATGACGAATAAATTCACCATTCACATATACGTCCTTACTCGCGTATTTTAATTCATTTCAGCTTCTACCATTGCTGCCCCCTATTTGTATTGGAGATGACGATAATGATATTCAGTAATTTTGATGAACTATGCGATCTTTATGGCAAGTAGAAGAAGGGGGACGATGAAAATAGTTGTGCTATTCAAGTTTACATCTGATCGAGCCAAAATAAGTCAGACAAATTAACTTCTATTTGCAAGATGGCGATATCGTTGGGTCAAAAATAATTTTTATTTCTTTCGGAGGCATGATTTGTATTTTTAACATGGTTGTTTGTTAGTTTAGTTTTAGTAAAATTTACGTCCATACAAAGACCATAAAAGTCATCTTGCATCCGTTCCGTTGAATTGCTAAATGAAAAAGTTCTATTTTATATGCAAACTAAAAAAATTCAATAAAATATGGAATATGTTCGCCTGTGAGGAAAAAACATTAAATTGTGGGGGTGTGCATGTATAAGGGTGGATATCACAAGCATTGTGTCAATAATGGGAGGAAATGTTATGGCATTCAAAATTCATACTACTCATTGTTGTATAAAAGGTATATTTCAGGAGGAGCTCTATTTTTTGTATCATAAATACGTATATTTTTTACGAACACCTACCAACAACATGTTTTACACTTTATATCTTGAAATACATTGCCTGGTTATGATTTAAAATATGATGATGATGAGTATATTTTACATAAAAGCAAAGGCATTGTGAATTCATAAAAAAGGGTTTGGCTGATGGTGCACGAATATTCTTTACACAAGCTTTTGTGAATAATAAAAGCAGAATGATGACGATGTTTAACACATGAGCGTACACATTATGATTTTCAATTCACGGGTCTACTCGCTCAATGCTTCTTATACTCACTCCCTTCCTTTTGGCTTTCTGCTCTTTAAAAATTGATTCGTTTTTGTGAACTTTTCAATGAATTGATTTCCCCTTTCCTTGTTACGTCATTGTAAAGCCTGCCTTTCTTTCCAGCGAGTTTCTTTCTCAATTTTGACGAAAATTTTCTCAGTCTTCATACTACAAACACATCAATCCAAGTTTTGAGATTTGGAGTTCCTAAATTATGTGTGGTAGTGGTGGGACACAAACTCAGTGACTGACGACTGAGGTCAATCAGACTGGAAATATTTGTGATTATTTGGGGTTCATGATGTGGATAAGATTTGATTCTCTCGTGTATGCATTTGAAAAGGGAGATTGACTCACTCCAACGGTGTGTGCGTTTGGGAAACTTTGATTATGATGATGATGATGTGGTAGCAGTGGTGTCATTGTTGATGCTGCCTGGAGGGAAACATTTTTGTGAAGTATATCTGGTATACCTGCCTGAATCATATTACATTTACGCACCTAAATATATGCAAAACCCTCTCAATAAGAAGATTCGTTCATGTGTACATCATTACTTTACAAATATTTTTCTCCTAGAGTATAGGAATGAATGAAAAGGAAAAACATCATTTTGACATTGCAGCCAAGCTAGACCAAGTATTATTCTGACACTGTTGTTTCAATACTCACTACTACTGGTATATTAGATTTGATATGAACAGCCTGGTTTAATGGTAAGTGAATATACACACATGTAACATATTAGTATATTAGATTTAGATGCAACAAATTATAATGTTGTATATACCTACCTGATGAGTGATGATGCACTGTAATCCTATTGATTTAGGAATTTTTTGTATTGTTTAATAATTGAATGAATGAGATTGCGAGTTTATGGGAATGAGAGCGATGACATATTATGATACGTTTATGGTGGTATTTTGTATGGGAACGCAAATACCAGTGTGACATCATGTTCCTACTGTGCATGGAATATAAATATTGTGTAGTTTTCCACGTTACTTCCACATGTTTAATTTGAATGCTCAAAGAATTCCAACAGTTCAATTTAAGATAAGTATATGTACTTGTATTTTTCAGTAAGAAATGATCATTAAACTTTTGTTTAGCATTATTTGATGTAATTTCACATGATTTTTATTGAAACGTTTTATTTCTATAATGGATATCGAAACAAACCGGAATCGTTCATAGTATTGGTTACTGATAATAATAAAACGTTTACAGTATTCTACGTTAACCTGTTTTCAGTAATTATCACGAATAGTTGGATTTATGTACATCAATATTATATATTAATAATGTTTTTTACAATATTATCTATAAATAGCTTTATTTTTTTTTAACAAACTTAGCACTTTAAACCTATGTATATTTATTCACAGTGTGGTAACGCTTCAACTGTACCGTTGCCCATTTAGCCTAACTATTTTAATCTCACGAACAAAAGAATTTTTTCTTAATGATATGTTAATACTATATTTACACCTTTATTTTACACTTTATAATTTTACACTCTAATGTTTTGATTCGGATGCGTAAAAAATCGCAAATTTTTCTTGCTCCTAAACCGCATAACAATGTTTATTAATGTCATGTAACTCTGCGAGATCAGAAAATAAAGTAGGAACCTGCTATTTAATATATTTTATACTAACTTTCTTAATATTTACAGCAGAAAGGTAAACACCCTGTGATATCTGGGCTTTCCATGAAGAATATCCATTAGGGTGCATCACCAAAAATTGGGGTAAACTGATACACAATAAAATTCATTGTTTCACCGAACTTGTTTTGTTCTCGTTTGTTAATTCGAGTCACAAAACTAACAATTAGTCGACTAAGTCTCTTGTAAATAACGATTACAAAATTAATAGTGAATAAAAATGACAAAAGCGTGTAAAATTATATTATTTCGATCTTCAAAGTTGTCAAACTGAATTACCATCACAAGTTATAACTTAGATACCTACTACGGGGTAATGGCTGTTATTCTTCTTAAAAAAAAGAGTAAGGACTCCCCTAAGATAATACGGTGACTAACTACTCTAATTCTAGTTGAAAGTTGATTATTGGATCAAAACTTTTTTATTTGCTTGCTTGCCCTTTCTACTTATTTAACTAACCACATCATTTCAACTCACTGTCTTTTCCTTCGTGCGCGTTTGTGCACCAAACAAGGTTTCCCCATCCATCCACAGCACAAACAAAATATATTGATGCTTTTTCTTTTTACTTCACTATCACACCACGCACGTACTGCACTTGTTCAGGATGTCGTAGAGAAAATAATGAAATGTTGGATTCCATTCTCTCTCGGCTTGTTGGCAGGGGCTAGGGCAAGTAAATAAGTGTAAGTGGTGGGAAGTAAATTGATTTCTTCACGGTTTTCCAACGCAGGCATCGTCGTTGTCGTCCTTCCCATCATCATCACTACCCCACCACCACCGCAACACACCAGCCTGTCTGTTTTCCTTCATAAGTCAATACTACAAACACTCCCATACTGCAACAAACATCATCACTACTTTTACTACTGCAGCAAAAAGCAAGAGAGTTGAAAACGAATGATGATGTTATTGCTGGTTTTGTGATGGTTGGTAAGGGAAAGTCGATCGATTAAAGCAAGTCTCATTGATGGAACAGAGCAAGTCATCTGCTATTTTTGTTAACGTAGTGTGTGCACAAGTCATACTAAAGCCTTAATAACAATTTTTAATGATCAAAAAGAGCCAATAATGTTCTATTTTTATAAATGATTTAGATTAAAGATAATAATAGCATTCGAACGAGCGACCAATTTATCTCTTATTATTTTAAGCCTTATCATTTAATTACGGCTTTGATATTAAATTCTATTTTTATATGCACTCATAACATTAAAAGCTAGTTATGCCACTTAAATACGTTATTAAAAGAGCCTACATCCTTAAAATACTAACATATTACGATATTTTAAGTAAAGTTTATTTTACACATTGTGAATATATTATTAACTTAAGTTATATTGTACTATGAAAAAAGAAATCTTCCAGAAATGTTTTATTTTAATTTTGAAGCCTGCCTGAATAGATAGAGTGTACATATGTTTCTGATTGGCATGCTCAGGTTGTTCTATATGGGGTAACGTGATCACATGCATTTTACATTTCTATATTTTTTGCTTTGAGTCGAACTGGCATCGCTTTTAGTGTACTTCATTGATCAATGAACTAAAAGCCAAGTTAATTAGTGCATTTACATATAAGCTATATCGGTTAAGTACCTTTAATTTGGAAAATTCCCGTCGTCATTTTCCCATTTTATCGATTGTAATCATATGAAGAGCATGAACGGATTTTTTTTACCAAGCTCGTGACTGTAATGGAGGCAGGTAACCCGTTGCACACATGAGCCCAGCTTGTTGTTGATGATGTTGCTGCTGTTGATGATGTGGTAAAGCATGTGAGCCCATTCCCAGTGTTGGTGTTAGTGAATGTCGCTGATATCCGCCCAACGCTGCTAATGAGCTGGATCCACCAAATGAACCACTTCCGGTACATGCGGACGATGATTGATGATAAAAGGAGACCATTGAGTTACTCTACGGGTAACAAGGTGAAAAGAAGAAAAAAATAATGGTTAGGCAAAAACTAAGATGGCATACACTCTAGCATAACACCATAGGAGTGTTGTTAGCACACAATTTTCATTATATTGCACCTGTGAACAGTTGGGTGGCATGCCCAAGGAGGATTGTGAATTAGGTGATGCCGAATTCCCGACATTGCTGACAACTGACCCACTAGACGCGCTCCCACCTGAGGTACTATTTGCATCTCCGTTTGAGCTTCCACATGGTTTGCCATCTTTAACTAAAACAGGAACGGCCACCCTTCTTGGTGAGCTCTGTAATATTTACACGGAAGTTTATAAAATAAGTAGGGAATCAAAACTAAGTGGAGTACTCGGATTACAGGTAAGCAAAATGATTCCACCCGAGAAAGTGGCATACTGCTAACATGACACATTGAATGGAAATAATGAAAAGAAAGAGCATCCTTTTGAAACTTAAGTAAGCTGATTTGACTGTAATGCCTATCTGTTAAATAGATAGCTAGGCTTAAATACAAGCTTAGAAGTATCACGTAATCCTGTTACATGTGCACCATTCATTTATGCTTCCCCCTCGAAAATTAACAAACATGCCAGCAACATAATACTATAGTTTAGCTGTTCTGAAACACCTAACTACCCGTTATGATGCTCAGTCGTAAATAAAATGTGAGGTGAAGTCGTTAATGCGGAGGA
>JAQFXM010005160.1:0-15515 GCA_034693345.1 Entomobrya multifasciata | reverse complement strand
TTGACGTTAGCTTTTAAACGTAACAGTGTTACAGTGTTCCTAACAATATCATTACAAATATATAAGCTTAATTTTGCGTTTGGTGTACCAGATGGTCTCAACGTAAAAATATTTCCAAACAAGCCCGTGGCCGTCTTTGGTTTTCTTGTTTCTCAGAAATAGTCTCCAATATTTTCTAAGTAGTGTGGAATTCTTTTATGGAATTTCCGCCCGAAAAGTCCATAATATTGCAACAACAACAGAAACACACACAACAAAAGGACCAACTAAATATGTAATTAAAATCATAATCAGTAAATGATACATTTTCATAGTCATGTAAAGTTCACATGATGATAACAGCACACCTTCTATTACAGCTACTGCGAGAACAAGTAGGGACGCAATATGACAGGTGTAATTGCAATAGTAGTAAAATCGGGCACACAATTTCAAAACAAATGACGTGCGAAACAAATTTTATTTCAGAGAACCTTTATTACATTAAACTTTTTTTGGTTTAATCCGTAAATAATAATGCATATCAGACTAATGTAAAATTACGAACCACTTAATCCAAACACTTAATCTAATAAACCTTTTTCGGTTTAATCCGTAAATAATAATGCATATCAGACTAATGTAAAATTACGAACCACTTAATCCAAACACTTAATTTAATAAACCTTTTTCGGTTTAATCCGTAAATAATAATGCATATCAGACTAATATAAAATTACGAACCACTTAATCCAAACACTTAGTCTAATAAACCTTTTTCGGTTTAATCCGTAAATAATAATGCATATCAGACTGTAAAATTAGGAACATCAATTCAAATATTTGAAATTACAAATTACCCTTTGAAAACAATTCAAACATTGCTATCCGTTAAATCTAAAATAAATATCTATTTTAGAAAATCCTTAATCCATTAAACCCTTTTTGGTTTAATCCGTAAATAATAATGCATATCAGACTATTGTTAAATGGTTTTTGACCACTGGTGACCCAGTTAGTCGCATTTGACCCGTGTTCACTTGACAAAAAAGATCTACTTTAAATCCTCTATAGAAATTTGCAATATTTTTTTGCAAAATAGCCAACATGATAAATTTGACGCCCTTGTGTCGCCAGGGGAATTGACCGTGGAACTTGAAAATCACTAGCGATTTTCCAATTGAATTGAGGAGCATGTGTACCAAGTTTGAAGTTAATCGCTTGAAGGATGTCAAATTTAAAGACGATAAAAATATATGTCATTTCATTACATGGCATCACTTCACTGCATAACATGACTTGTCTTCACTACATTACATGACGTCATGTCATTATATATTCATCAATTTATCTTCTATTCTATTATTTTATGTCTTATCATGACTTGTTTTCCACGAAACAAAATAGAATGCTAAATCTTATAACTTATGATTTTTTAAAATTAGCTTGCATAAAAAAACCACAACTTAAAACTATTCTCAGAAAGTTCAGTATATAAAAAGTACTCAAATTACACCAGTTCATAGCGCTTTTTTGTATTCATTATTCCATTTAAAGAAATGTTTTTACAAGCAATAGGTGTTTTGCTTACACTCTGTGTTATGAAAAGTAAAAAAGCAGTAAATCTTTTTACAAAATTTTATACTTAATTGAATTTATACAAAAAAATTGAAGTACGAACAAAATTTATTTCTGGTATATGTATTAATTAGTAGAGATTTTTGCAAAGTATGTTTTATAACTATCATTTATCCTAATTTAAAGAGCAAACAGCTTAATAAATAATTTTTTTGTTGGATTTTTATAAAAAGTGAAGTGAATGGTTGGTTTCAAGAAAACACATTCATTGAATCTTTGTTACCATTTTAGAAATGGATTTCTCAAAAGTCGACCATATTGGTAGTCTCGGTCTGAAAACAGTTTAAATTCTGAAAAAGAAACAAATTCTAAAAGTGATAACTACCGTCACCTGCGACATCCTACGCATTTGCTGGCCATCTTTCCAGAGATAGTAATTACAAAACTATTTGAGGCACTAATATGGTGGAAGTCTGGTTTGTTGAAATTATAGTGTCGCAAGTATTTTGGGGAATTTTATTGGTCAAATCAATTCAAAAAGCCGACTTTTATTCGAAGTATTCCCAATAGTTACAAACGTGATTTTTGTCATCAATATTTCAATTTCTTTCGAGACTGCAGATAGACTTAATCAGAAGTTCGACTTAAAGCAATTCCACCATATTATACTAACCTCCATTTCATAAGTAACAAAAGTCTAACAGATTTGCTTTTGGATATATTATGTTGCTAAATTACCTTCTTTCAGGTGTGGATTTGCATCTGTAGTTTCCTGGACAGTGCGGATTTTCTCAGTTTAATCAACTCGTCACCATTCTTTCGACAGCATTTTTTGGAAAACCATGTTTTAAGGCTTTATCAGCCAGTTTTAGAAATAGTTTTGGCAACTCTAACCAAACGTGATGAAGATAGCAACCCTCAAGATTATTATTTTCTCGGACAGAAGAATGGCCCAATTTTAAAATTTCTTGGAAAGAATCGTTCCGTATGCAAAACCTGGAAAACTATCATTGACAAATTACTTGAAAACTGGAGTGATGGCAAACCAGAAAAAAGTGACATGGCCCATAAGCATCTCAATAGGAAATACACATTCGTAGGGCCCTCCACAATTAACCGATTCATTAACAAATTCAAGAGAACACATACATCAGACGTTAATCAATTTCTTGGAAAATACGCTTCTATTTATTTGAGGCCCGATGACTACATGGACTACATGTCTGGACTTTTCGAATAACTTTATTTCTTCATTATGCAAATCCTTATGTGGAGCACAACGGTTACCAAAATGTGATTAAATGGCTTTGGTGTATGCCAAACTTGCAAGATTTAACAATACACTACAAATGTACCCTGTCGACAAATATAGTGGATTTTTCTCCACCGAAACTTGAATACTTACGGAAACTGGTTGTTAAAGGTTTGGAGACATCTTATCTATCTGAAATGCGTGCTTCTGAATCTAGCTGGATAGAAAGTTGTAATTTGCTAACAACACTTTCTCTTTCGAACAATTTGGAATTTTTGAAGATCGATATATGGAACCACAAGGATATGGAAATCTTGGCAACAGTTTCTTCAGTTTCAGAAAATTTACAGGTTAATTTCCATGGTGACACTGATAACTGTAGATTATCTGAAGTTTTTACTCTTTTAAACGAAACGTTTTCTTATACGTTGGAAAATTTAAGGTTGAAGTATTTGGTGGAGTACAAAAAGCCTGGAAAATTACAAATTATGCAGGACTCGTTTGCTTGTCGATTAAATTTGCCGAAAGTTAAGAAATTCGAAATCCATATATTAATTGAATGCTGCTTGGATTTCCTTTTGGGATCGAAGGATAACTTGGAGGACTTAAAAGTTGTAAAATTTCGTCGAGGATTTACAGAAGGGATTCTTTACGACACAGATGAATTAAGGGAAATAAAGAAATTGGAAAGTGAGCAGATAATTCAGTTTTTGGGGCATCAAGATAAAATGTACGAATCGAATATTTGGAATATTTTCCCAAATCTACAAAGGGTTTCTATTTCAAAGTTTGAATATAGTAGGAAAGACTGGGAGAATTTTCATAAATTATGAGTCTGGAAAAAATCACATTTGAATACAAAAATACATCACTATAGTGTGTAACGTTTTATAATTTCATTCAGAAGTAAGTAATTTATTATATATCTTTGGGTATGCCCCATGCATTATATTTAAATGATCAAGCGGAACAATATTTTACGCGAGAATGTTAAGTATGTACCCACGGCAAGTTTTATAGACAATTTAATAAATAAATATTAGGATGCTATCTTAAAAAACATATTGTGTTGTTTTTTAAAATTTATTTCCATTAGTTTATTTCTTAGAAAATATAAGCAATAAATAGATAAACCTTTCATTTTTTTAAAATCTGTGTGATAGGAACTAATGAAATGCTATAACGTAATGTTATCAATAACTTTTATTTTATATGTATTTGAATTGTAGTCTAAAGTTTAAAATTAAAAAGGAAAACCATCTATGCACTTCCCTTTTCCTTCTTTAATTTTCCTGGTTTGCGGTTGCAAAAAAACGAACACAAAACGAAGTTTAATTTAATTTTGTTAGAAAGCGGTTTGTCGTATCCCATTGGAAAAGGTAATGCAGCAAAAGAAATGGGTAGCTTCTAACATCATTATACACTGGCCAGGTGTACAATTGACCTAAATCATGACATATTATACATGTCTTTCGCTGACTTATTTTTTAATTTAAACGTTTGATAACAATGTGAACTTAGGAACTTTAGCTGTATAATTATGATTACAAATAATATTAATTTCGTTACAGTTGCAGTTGCAGATACTGATAATTCTATCAGTTCATCATTTTGAGTGCTACACTTTTTTAAAATCTGACCGATTTTACTTCACTTTGAAATGTTTTATGACATGCACTACATATAGGCACTCCAAGCGGAAGCATAAATATAAGCGATATGACAGTATTGACAGTGTGTTAATGCTATTCACTCACTAAAAGATCGTCGATTACCGATTACTCGCTTTTACAATCAGTTGAATTAAATTTACTCTAAAATGAAAGCCGCGGTTTTATAAATAAATCAATCAGTTTTTAAAAGATTGTAGTACTGCTAGAATAGTAATATTAAGCTGAGTGCATTTCTTAAAACGTCATCACAAATAAGAATACCTAGTTTAGCTGTAGCCGCCCCATAAGGTCCAACAGTAAAACCAACATTAGTTGGACAGCTGCGAAGAATTTTTTTGTCAATTCGATTTACAAGACAACGTTTCCAATAAACGCAAAATTGAATTCCGTGTTTCCTTGGAATATATGCATACATTGTCATAAGTACGGCAATTGCGTAAACACAAAATGATATAATTGGGGAATTTATGTAAACGACAATTTTTAAACTATTAAATAAAGTTAGCGTTACGTAAGTACTAACAGAAGCAGCTAATACTCCGACGGCAATAAGAAACGTGAGAAAGTCTGAAAAAATCGAATTTGCATCTGCTGAAATCAATTGAAACATTCTGAAACTCTTAAAACAATTGGCAAATTTTCTGAGAGAATTATTTTGATTTGTCATGTGGCTTCCAGTGAAAAGCTGGTTGTTTTCCAAAGACGTAAATATTAATATAAATGCTGAGACCGTTAATGGGTTCACATGGAAAACCGAAATTCCATACAGAAATGAGGTTAAAAATTTAATGCTCCAACTTGTTCCGAATACAAGCTGTATTGGATCCCATTCAATAAGTAGGGGCAAAATGCTAAATGCTAAAGATACTATAAGCACTGATACATAAAGTAAATATATTATAATTTCTTGTATTGTTATACTGCCGATTTTCAAATTTGATCTATATTTAATCCCATTTCCGAGTTTGCAACATTCTGAAACATGAAGTCGCAAAACGTTGTGTTTTGTCAAGATGAAAAGGCTTGATGAGTTTGCAATTGCACTTACAGTTACTACTATGGCAGAAAAAGTGATTTGGTCTAGTTTTCGGTAATATTTCCAAGAGTTAAATAAATAAGCAAGGTGTATGGAATATATTAGCGTAATGAATACGAACATTACAACTGCCAAAAAAACTAATTTTTGTGTAGAAGATTTCTTTGAATATTTTGGGTTTTTAATCAAACAGTTTTTGTTCGCTTGGAATAAAAATGGGATGTAATTAAAATTTTGAAAGAACGTATGAACTCGAAACGATGCTAATGTAAATGACATCTTAACAAAACGGCTGTCAAAACTTGCAAATGATTTTTAAGCTGTCGTGATGAGTAAATTTTATGAGCAATTGTATACAAACAAGAAAAACGAAGAATGTTCAAACGCAAATAAATTGATTTGCCTTCAGAACTTTCATACAAGAGTACAGATTATCAACCAAAATCCTTGAATATTTAATTCCATAGCTTTGCGGAACAGTATATTTAAATTTATAGATTGAATAAATAAAAAAACCCAGACTTTGTAATAAGTAAGATGAATATGCGGTGAACACAAAACCTTGAATTTTATGTAATTTATGTGCACAAACCTATACTTGTACGCTTTATTGTATAACATGTATCAATCTAGAACGGCTTTAAAATGTATCCTTGATCATTTTGCGACTGAAAATATATTTCATAAATATTGGGTACTTCCGGAAGAACACCGGAAGTTGTACCTACATAAATTAGACAGAACGATTTTATAACGATATAACCCAATATCATATAAACCAAATTGAATTATCAATACTTCAAAACATGCAGATTTGTGTTAAATACTTACTAAATCTCGTTTCATGTTAACCAAAATCAGTGGAGGATCAGTGGCATATTTGTGTTACCATGGTAGTGTAAATACGCTACTGAACCTCCATTGTAAATATGTATAACTTACGTATTTGTATAAATGCAGAATACTTCCGGATATAGACCATCATCAATTAATTGGAACACATACAAGAAGATCGGTTTGCTATTCTAATTCAATCCCATAATGTTCTGAAAATACTACAAATAAACATAGTTTTGCTGCAAAAAGTATGATTCAAAATCCAAAATATGGTACTTTTATGTGTCTTCTATTAATCGAACTTAAACAAATAATTGATGAAGGTTTAAGATTAAGAACGACTGTTTAATGCATTCCGCACTGGTAGCTTTAATACATTTGAGTGAATACTATTGACCAACTTAGTTAGTTGGTGAACCAAAATGTTAAAATAATGCAAGGTAAAATATTACAAAACATTTACTACATACCAAAGTGAGTTTGAATTTGAAAGCGGTTTACTAACTAAGGTGCCAGATCTATGAATAAATATTTATAGACTGTCTCTTATATTTGATTTTGATTACCCATTTTGTTGTTATAATGATAGAATATCAATGATACCAAAGCCAAGGCAGATAAAAAGATTTTCAAATGTCCTTGAATGCAGTTAAATTGGTTTTGTTAGAAAACGGTTTTTGTAATGCATTGAAAATTAATCATCTATCATTGGGTTTGGCAGCTTCAAGTATAATAATATATTACCTAAGTGTAAAGTCGACTTAACTGATTAGGTATTATACATGCCTTCAGCTCACTCTTTGTCGTATGATGCCAACGGGGACGTGTGAACTTGATAATCATAATTACAAAAAAACCCAACTTAGTTTCAGTTGCAGATAGTTGATATTTCCTTAAAAATATGGTTTTTAATTACCACAGTTTTTAAAAACCTGGTATTTTTTTAATGTGAATTTTTTATGACATGCACGACACATAGGGATTAAAAGTACAAATAAAAACAATAACGATGTCTCAGTAGTGACAATAATTTAACGCTATCCAGTATTATGTATTTATTTTATGTATTTTTATCCAGTTTTAGCATTAAGAGATAAGAGAAATAAAAAGAGAAAATTACACCAGATATGTCTGCCCTTTTGCAAAAACTAAATATATTTACTATACAAGGAAGACAAATTTTGTCATTACTTCGATTTCTTGGTAAGGAGATGAAACTGTGTTCATTTAAGGATTGGTTTATTCGATCTCCTGGTGCTGAGAGTGACTATAATGTTGTACATTTAACATTTCCACAATTTGTATCAGAAAAATATAAAATGTCTATTAAGTATAGTGCTATATTAACATGGAATACGTTTATTGAGTCTGTTAAATTAATACTAGTTTCAAAACGTGATTTAACATATTATATTTGGACGATTTAATAAATTATGATGTATGGTTACGACTTATTGCTCCTTGTTATTTGATTTCTACTGTATTTACTGATCTGATTTGTTTTTTGCCGTGTTGTTTTTTGTGAGATCACGCAGCAATTATTTTGTTATTGCCTGCCTGAAATATTTTGAAACACGTTAATAAAGTCTACATTTCTAAATATCCACTCACTACAAGATCGTCAATTACTTGCCGTTTACGTCAATCTGTTGAATGGCAATAACGATAAAACGCAACTCAAAAAATAATAATTAAATCGAAGAATTCTAAGAAGTTGCACTACTGCTAGAATAGTAATATCAAGCTGAGTGCATTTCTTAAAACGTCATCACAAATAAGAATACCTAGTTTAGCTGTAGCCGCCCCATAAGGTCCAACAGTAAAACCAACATTAGTTGGACAGCTGCGAAGAACTTTTTTGTCAATTCGATTTACAAGACAACGTTTCAAATAAGCGCAGAATTGAATTCCATGTTTCTTTGGAATATATGCATATATTGTCATCAGTACGGCAATTAAGTAAAAAGAAAAAGAAACAATTGGGGAAATAATATAAACGACTATTTGCAAACTATCATGTAACGTTAGCGTTACGTAAGTACTAACAGAAGCGGCTATAACTCCAACAGCAATAAGAAAAGTGAGAAAGTCTGAAAAAATCGAATTTGCATCTGCTGAAATCAATTGAAACATTCTGAAGCTCTTACAACTCTTGGAAAATTTTCCCAGAGAAATGTTTTGATTCGTGAGGTGGCTTCCAGTGAAAAGCTGGTTATTTTCCAAAGACGCAAATATTAATAGAAATGTTGAGACAATGAAAGGGTTGGCATGGAAAGTCGAAAATCCGTAGAGAGCTGAGGTTAAAGTTTTAATTCTCAAATTTGTCCCAAATACTAGCTGTATTGGATCCCATTCAATAAGTAGGGGCGAAATGCTAAATACTAAAGATACTGTAATAACGGCTACATAAAGGAAATATATGATAACTTCTTGTATTGTTATATTGCAGATTTTCAAATTCGATCTGTATTTAACTCCATTTCCGATTTTGCAACATTCTGAAACATGAAGTCGCAAAACGTTGTGGTTTGCAAAGATAAAATAGCTTGATGCGCTTACAATTGCACTAACCGTGGCTACTATAGATGAAAAAGTGATCTGGTCTAGTTTTCCATAATAGCTCGAAGAATTAAATAAATAAGTAAGGTGCAATAAATAGATTGGCGGTATGAATTCGAACATAACAACTGCTAAGAAAGCTAGTTTTGGTGTGGTGGATTTCTGTAAATATTTTGGGTTTTTAATCAAACAGTTTGTGTTCATTTCGAATAAAAATGGGATATTAATAAAATTTTGAAAGAACGAATGAACTCTAAACGATGCTAATGTAAATGACATCTTCAAACCAGAGAGGCTGTGAAAATTTGCAAAGGAATTTTTAAGCTGTCTTTATGAGTATATTTTATGAGCAATTGTTTTCAAACAACAAAACCGAGCATGTTCAAACGAAATTAAATTGATTCGCCTTAAAACGAGATTACAAAAGTACGGAAAATCAAGCGAAATCCTTGATGTTTTAATGTTATAGCTTCGCAAAACTGTTTATTCAAAATTATAGATTGGATAAATAAAACAATCCTAGACTATGTATTCTAGGATAAATATATGGTGTACACACAAAACGTTGAAGCTAATATAATTTATCTGTAAAAAGTTAAAATTTTAAGCTCCAATATATCATATAAACGAATCTAGATCGACTTAAAAATGTTTACTTGTTTATTTTGCAACTGAAAACAAATTTCATCAATAAAGACCACTTCCGGAAAATCCCCGGAAGTATATCGTACAAAAACTAGACAGAACAATTTTAAATCGATGTCGTGTAAACACAAAATTGTGCAAACCAAATACCATTATCTTTTCTTCAAGATTTACAGAGTAATAATTAATGTTTACCAAAATATGTATAACTACTGCTATTTTATTACTGCAGAATTCTTCCGGATTAACATTATCAGCAACTTAATGGAATACATTGGATTTATAAATAAATACTTACAAATTTTGTAGAAAGATTCGACTTATTATTCATTTTCAGATTTTAATAATAGAATGTCAATGAGACCAAAGTGCTTCCACATAAAACAATTTTTGGGATGTCCTTCGATACAGTAAATTACTTAAATAATATTTAAGCTTTCAAACGAAAGATTTAACCTTCTAATATAGTTTTACAGAATTTTTATGAGATTTCTTACAAAATAATGACATACGTTATAATGTATATCTAAAACACAACTGAAACTCTGGTTTATTCTACTATTGATGAAGTAGTAAAATCTGAAGTTAAAAATTTGTATAAATAGCCACAAAATTGGGGAGCCGTATAGTTTTGCTTTAACTTCAAGGCCAAACATTGCATGTTTCAAATTTAAAGGTTTTAACAGTGAACTGAATATGCCTTAAAAATCAAGATTTTTTTCAACAAATGATCTAACCAAATTTTTTACCAACGATTACTCGGTTGCCAAATAATATATTTTTTTAACCAAAAAGCGTTTTGGTAATCGTGTAGTGTACTGTACGGTAACATTTCAATACCATGTTTAATCGATGAACATGTACATCAATAACAATTATTTATATGTTTTTTGGTTCTCAGGGCTCCCAATGTCAAAAAGTTTGATGATCTGTTTCTGGTTACATTACAACTTATTATATTGCTTATCCCTTTCGTCAGGTCTCAAATATTTTTTTAGAAATTAACTTCAATATGAAATTAAATAATCACAAATTGAATAAACATGAAAATACAATAATCTTTCATTCAATCTTATTTCGTGACTGCAGTATTTCTTGAAGTTCTTCAAAGTACACCACTAATACTGACCTATCAGCGTATAGCTGGCGTGAAAAGTCACAGATGAACTAATTTTTTTATTATAAAACTGTTAATTAAAATAGTATATAGCCGAAAAACGCTTCATCGCAAACTATACGTAGTTTATCAATATGTTAAAATTAATTTTTTGTCATTTGTCAAAAAAATGTATTCACTTGCACTTATGAATATTTTTTAAATATCTATTTTGTTATCATTAAATTAGACCCCTGATGTAAAATTTGGAAAACTGAGCCCTGTAATTTTCTCCTTTTAGCGATTCACGGTTATATAATTGCTCTTATTATAATATGTTATGCTCATCCACCTAAGATGAATGCATTATTGGAAGGTATAATGAGGAAGAAAACTTGAGAGACCTACTTATTAAGTAGGAATATCTTTTTACTGATTTGTTTTTCTTTGTCTCTTTAAGGTAGCACAACATTTCCTTAACCGAACGAACGAACCAAATTTGACACGATGATTCCGGCGAGCTAGTTTTACTTCACCATCATAAGTTTGACCCAAAAAGGTTTCAAATTTTTCATTTTGAGTCTGACATGCTTGCTGTAATGTTTTCAAAAATCGTGCAGGTATGCAGATTCCAGAAAAGCAATTCCATTAAGGCATAAGTGTAATGGTTGATGCAGAAGTGCCTACATGAGCACGACGTCCAAGAAAATGTCTCACAATGCCCTAGTTGAGGTATTTTTTTTGACCATCCATTGTAAATCGTTTTAACTGCTTAATCATTCCTACATATACCGTTCTTGGCTTTTTAAGTAATGATGGAATGCCTACGAAATTATGTATATTTCGGATATATAAAAAACGCGCAGGTTATATTTGTCGCAAAAATATACTCCTTTCCTTTTTCTCTCATAACCCTTTTGTTGGAGATGCGGGAGCCTAGCGGTGGAACTGTGAGCTTTTCCCACGAGGTGATCTCGCTTCCATCATCTACTCTCAATTGCAGCAATGCAACTTCACTTTACTTGCTATATGACTGAAGAGACAGAAGCTTCTTCCTTCAAGTCACCGTCTTGTCGTAGAATTTGTGAACTGATATTTCAGCACAATTCTCTAAATATTTCACTTTTTAATTGGAATTATTAGTTGTTAGAGTTAGTTTTGTTAAATAAATATAACCTCTAATTTTGTATAATAATCTGAAGTTCTCTTGTGTTTTCAATTGCATTTAAATTGACCATTTGTCCTGTGATACGAACTGAACTGGAATATTCTGTAAAATCTGGGAAATGCGATAGTTAATTTGAGTGGCGTTTTAATGACATTTCATACTCCACACTTTCATAATCATCTCTTTCTCAACATTAATGGCGAACCTGCCAGGATAATTGGTTAATTGTGCAGTTAGTTAACTTTTTTGTGAAAAATGCGGCTAGTTAGTCGTAGTAGTTTGTGTGAGGAAGAAGCAATTTTCTTCTCCCACACGAAAATTGATCCTGAATTCGTGGTTACACGCAGGATAACCTCTCTCAGCTTATTGGGAGGTGACCTCGAGGATGCGCTAAAATGTGGCATCACAGAGGAAATTGAACACTTGTGGACTGGTTACCAGAAAGCACACAAGTCGTGACTTTTAAACAGTGATCGTTTATTAGAAAATTTTCTAGACTCACTGTTAGAGAGTGGTAATTATGACGATTACCAGTACTTCCGTCGTCAGGTTAGGGAAGCAAAGGAAGTTTTCGGCAAGTTCGAGATCCAGGTGCAAATGACTTTGCAACAGAGTGAAGTTTTCTTGAAGCCATCTCCCTTGCCACCTCTAAACACGGAGGAACTTAACGCCCAACAAGGGCACCAATCGGAGTATCTCACTCCACCACCTCCATTGATGGAGAAACCTATTGCTCACCAGGAGCACCAGCAGGAGTATCAAACTCCACTACCTCCAATGATGGAGAATATTATTGCTCACCAGGAGCACCAGTCGGAGTTGCTTACTCCACCACCTCCATTGATGGAGAAACCTATTGCTCACCAGGAGCACCAGCAGGAGCATCCAACTCCACTACCTCCACAGATGGAGAACCTTATTGCTCACCGGGAGCACCAGCAGGAGTATCCCACTCCACTACCCCCAATGATGGAGAACCTTATTGCTCACCAGGAGCACCAGCAGGAGTATTCAACTCCACCACCTCCAATGATGGAGAAACCTATTGCTCACCAGGAGCACCCGCAGGAGTATTCGACTCTACCACCTCCACAGATGGAGAACCTCAATGTCCAGCCAGGGCAACAGCACCAAGAGTACCCTACTCCACCATCTCCAATTATGGAGAATCTTATTGCCCATCAGGGGCACCAGCCGGAGTTGTTAACTCCACCACTTCCACAGATGGAGAATCTCAATGCCCAGCAGGGGCAACAGCACCCGGAGTACCCAGCTCCACAAACTCCAAAGATGGAGAAATTGAACGCCCCCCAGGGGCAACAGCATCAGGAGTATCCTACTCCGCCACCTCCAATGATGGAGAAAATTATTGCTCATCAGGAGCACCAACAGGAGAATACCACTCCACCATCTCCAATGTCGGAGAATCTTTGCGCCCACCAGGGGCATCAGCCGGAGTTGCTAACTCCACCATCTCCAAAGAAGGAGAAACTAAACGCCCACCAGGGGCACCAGCCAGACTATCCAGTTCCACCAAATTTGATGGAGGATTTATTTACCCAAAAAGGGTCCAGCCAAGAAGTCACCCCGGCAACGCCAGCAAAGGCGCAGAAAATGACTGCTAACGAGAGGCCTCAGCAAGAGCCCCCTCCCACACCTCCAAATTTTCCTGAAGTTAGGGCCCATCCGGGCAACCAGCAAGAGTATCATACTCCACCGCTTCCACCGAAGGAAGCACTCATGGTCATTAAGAGCGCCTGCAAGAGCAGCAGCCGTTCACCATTATCTCCAAACATGGAGATAACCGAATCCAACCGGGTCATCAGCAGCCGAGGAAGGAACCGTCATCCCAACTCCGTTGAAAGGAGCAATCAGTGTCCATCAGCGGCGTCAGCAGAGGAACATGTCCTCAACCCACCTCCGAAGCAAGGAGGTAATCATAGCCCATCAATGGCACTGGGAGAAGCAGATGTTCTCATCCCATCTCCGAAAGAAGGAAGTAATCATAGCCCACCAGCGGCTCCAGCCGAGGAATCTATCCTCACCCTCACCTCCAAAGGAGGAATTTATGGCCCATCAGCGGCACTAGCGGAGGAAGTTATCCTCATCCCACCTCCTAAAGAAGGAGGTAATCATCGCCCACCAGCGGCTCCAGCCGAGGAATCTATCCTCATCTCACCTCAGAAGGAAGGTGGTAATCATGGCCCAGCAGTGGCACTAGTAGCGGAGGTAGCCCTCTTCCCACCTCAAGAAGAAGGTGGTTACCATGGCCCATCAGTGGCACTAGTAGAGGAAGTAGTTCTTATCCCACCTTCAGAAGAAGGCGGTAATCATGGCCCATATGTGGCACTAGCAGAGGTGGATGTCCTCATCCCATCTCGGAAGGAAGAAGGTATACATGGCCCATCAGTGACAGTAGAAGAGGAATATGTCCTCATCCCACCTCCAGCAGAAGGAGGTTATCATGACTCATCATGGGCAGTATCAGAGGAGGTTGCAGCTCAGCAGCGGCCGCAGCAGAAGCATCCCCTTTACCTGCCAACAAGTATAGATGATTTATGGCCCATCAGTGGCTCTAGTGGTGGTATCAGCCACCCATCATCGCCTCCAGTGAAGGACTCAAAGCCCAGCGGTGCCACCAATAGTGGTACTATCCACTCACCAAGGCCTCCAGAGAAGTGTACTAAGCCCAGCAGTAGTACCGGTAGTGGAGTAATCCAATCTTTACGGCCTCTGGAGAAGGAGGATGCAGCGCCCATCAGTGGCTCCAGTAGTGGAATCATCCACTCTTCACGACCTCCAGAGAAGGAGGAAGCAGCGCCCATCAGTTGCTCTAGTAGTGGAATCATCCATTCTTCGCGGCCTCCAGAAAAGGAGGAAGCAAAGTACACCAGGTACTTTATGGCAGTAGACCAACCACCTCAACTCCGACGGTGGGAGGATACAAGGAAACGGTGGGAGATTTAACTCCCGAGATTGAGTAATATGTGGTGGTTCCAGCAGTAGATCCATCACTTATAATATTTTCTTTTTGGCATTTAATTTTAGTTAGACTGCTAGGTTTAAATTAAATGAAGGAATTTTCTTGTTTTTGGTATATTTTAGAATACCTTTCTGAGGAGACTGGAGGATGTTTCCTTTTTGCTACACACTCGGGGATGTTCCCGGAATCTGGCCCGTCTATCGACGAGGGGTGTGGGTTGGGGACAGGCGAGTGTGGAGAGCGTAGATTTCCTTAATCTGTACTCCAGTCTCCTCCATTTCTATTTCCTTTTTATGGGTAAAACGTGATGGTTCCAAAATGGATCCATCACTCTTTCATATTATTATTATTTTGAGTTAATTAAAATATGTAACATTATTCTATGAGGTCCAATTAAATATGTGCCTTTCTCTTTTATGGTTTTAAGACTACCAAGGAGACTGGAGGATTTCATTTTGCTGAACACTCGGGGATGTTCCCGGAATCTGGCCCGTCTATTGACGAGGGGTGTGGGTTGGGAACAGGCGAGCGTCAGCGTATTTCGTTTTTTCTTTTTTACTCCAGTCTCCAGTCATTTTGCTCCTAGTTGTTCCAATAAGGACCTGAGGGTGCCTGATTGGAAGGTGGGAGTATGTTGCAAAATGTGTTACTCTAACTCTTTTCTTAGATAACCCCTTTTTGAGATGAGAGAACCCGGCAGTTGAGGTGT
>JAQFXM010005159.1:0-15518 GCA_034693345.1 Entomobrya multifasciata | reverse complement strand
TCATGTCTACTAGATACTTTTATAGTGTACTACGTACACTAACGGGAATCTAAACCGTGGTGGCTGGCTTTGCTAGTCATTTATAACAGAGTAAACAAATTGAATCTGCCTCAAGTTTGGTTATCTAACAAAAGCAAGGAAACAAACATCGTACAGATTTTTGGGAAGTGAGCTTGAAAATTAGTATATTTACATTTTCTACTCGGTAGTCCATGTGTTGTTCTTGTTATATTATGCTTGTCTACTCAAAATAAAATTTCGCTGTGTTAGTTTACTTCACCATGCTGTGTTTCACGCAGTTTTGAGAAAACCCCAAAATACGCAAATCTTGTTGTTGGTTTGGCTGCTTTGCTTCAGTGACTAAATTTACGCATTCAGCATTCCTTGTTCCAGCAAGCAAGCAACCACCTCGCAAGCTACAATCTGAGATTCTACCAACAACAGAAAAACAAAGTTAATATATATTTCTCCAGCTCCTTTGTACCTTGTAAGTACAATGTATGTATATATGTATGTTTCACAGCATATTGTGATTGCGTGGTTTCCAATATAACGTTTATGTTTTTGGCTTGACTTTTCGATTTATTCGCTCAGGTCAACATTACAAATAAAATGAGGTTTGTTGAAATGAGAAGCTAGAGAAAACGCAAAAGCAGTGAACGAGAAGAGAAAGAGAGCAAAGAATTTTTCAGCATCCGGTGAAGTTTATGAACTTGTGCTAGAAAATTTTCTATATTGTCGTACACTTGCATTCACTCTTTTGGGAATGCTTAGTGCGTAAGGGTAGACTATGGGATAGCATGTGCTACCGGTCGTACTTTGTCAGTATAATATTTAGACTGAAATAATAATATGAACAAAATCTCTGCATTAATATTCTTCATATGATATTATATTCATAACATTTATACCATAATATACGCCAATTGAAAACCAGGATTACCGGTTACACTTATCCCATCCTCATTTGTTCATAGTTCACGCTACAATGAAAGTAATGGTAATAATATTTAGGTCCATAGAACCTACTATTACCTTTTTCTACCTTTCCTTATGATGATTGCCGAGACATCTTCTCTATTTTACAACAGCTTGAGTGAGCAGTCAGCTTGAGAAATATATAGACGAAATAACATAGATAATATAACTGTATTTCGACCTTCAGGAACACTATTCAGTAGACACAAACTACTGTGTCGTAAAAAGCCCAATGAAAGTAAAATAATACCATTTACTAGCGCCAATTTGCGTTGCAGACAAAATGTTCACATAAGCCATAAGAAAAGAAGATGGTGAATACAGCAAGTACCATCTTCTATTTTATAACTACCTTTTAGAAATTCTATATGCATATGGGAACCTTTGCTTCGTTATGTATGTACTTATATTGCAACCATTTCATAACAATTTTACTTTCTCTTTTTCCTCTTTTGCTCCTTCAACACAGACAGGGAAATGCGTAAAAATCATCATCCCATAAACCTTTGTGATTTACTTGCAGCAAGAAAATGGTTAAAGCTTTTAGTGCTCATTACCCATATATTCACGTGTGGTTGTTTAAGGCTATTACGACACACGGGTCTCCTGTGCTAACCACCGAAAAAAATGCATCCATTTGAGTTGAACGCTATTACCGCTGTTGAAGCGCGTGATGATGATGATGAGCCTATTTTAAGGATAAAAAGGAATAGCACATCTACAGAAACAGATGAATAGAGAAGAAAGCGTGTCTTTGAAAAGGAAACGTTGTCATCTCGGCATAGTGGATGTTGTAATATAAACTGAACTATTTTTTTGCTGGGGCAAGCAATCTACTTCTCTTCTTCCACAAACAGCCACAGAAACTGAGACAGAGACTCACACAGAAGACAAGGAGAGGAGGTATCATCTGCTTCCGCTTTCAAAAACCGTTTCAACGACTACTTTCACAGGCACAGTCTGGTCTGCTCTAATACGCTTACGAGTATGTATGTCTTACACATATAAAGTGTGTGTAACTTATGTCGATTTTTGGAGTACCAAAACATTAAGACGGATATTTTTTCCAGTTTTCATATTTATACGAGCTGCCAGCATCATCAGGCACGCTTATTCACAGGCTATCATCACGAAACTGAATTGATATTTTTAGCTGACATATGCTATACGCGCTTATGTCGTGTCAACTTTAACTTATATATTACATAATATGAATTTTTATGGAATTCAAACATTCTCCTCTTCAAAATGTTTTTCTTCATCCAGCCATCCATGTCGTATTAGTAAAAGATAGCATAAACGTTAAAAATATCGTACCGTCTTGTAGAAAAATATAATATCGCAAAGTGATGGTTTTCACATTTTTCTCCTCAGACATGTTGTATGAGCTTACAACAAAGTAGTAACTTGAGTTGTTAGTATTGCGAGGCGACTCAACCGTGTCGTGTTTTTATTTCCATTTTATACACAAAATAAAACCCTCGAAGCAAGGGTTTTCTTAACCGCAGAGCAGTTTCCTCTTCTCTTCGTCGGGTCATATTACCGTTTTGACATCAAATAACGTTTCAGTAAGTAAGTAAATACGGAGCACCGAACAGTCTGTATAGATCATCTTTATAATTGTGTACTTCCAAATATTTGTTCACGCAGATAACTATTTATATGCAGCAGTGTAATGATAATGTTTTCTATCGGCATATTCGAATATTAAAAGTGAGGTTTTTATCATTTTACATTGTAAATAACATAAATCCTTTGGCCAAATATATATACAAGCAATAAAAAGTCATATATGTTGTCTATGCAAAAGTTTTCAATTTTTTGCACTGTTTGCCTGAAGGTTTATAAAAATGAAAGTTTTATTTTTAATGGATTTGGAAATTTGTTACTTGGTCGTAGCATTCGAGATAAAGTATTAAGGAATTCGTACTCATGAGCAATAACTATTGAACCAGAAGCCAACACACTTTAAACTTGGAATTGATTCAAAATTATAGAGAAAAACTGAACATCTATTAAAGATAAAAGTATTCTATTTATAAAATCAACATACCAATCTTATTTTATGCTTAAATTGATAATTTTAATGAAAGATTTCAGATACTGGAGTTGCTTAATTTAACTGTATGTTATCAAACGTTATGTAATAATTTAAAAATCAATAACTTTTACTTTTTCATGCTTATCTTCTTATCTCCTTTTACACGACATATTACTTAAGAATTCTGTGCGTATGCATATATTCTTTAAACATTTTTTAGGCTTTGATATTACGATTTGCTGATGTTACTTTTGCGAAAACTTATATAAAGATATAAAATAAACAGAAGAAAAATACATAAATGCTGATCGGTACCTATTTTCGAAGTTCTAAGTACAAGTAAAGAGTAAAGTAAAGTAAAGTTATTTGACAAAATGTAATGTTTAGGTATTCCTTGGCTTAACTGAATGTTTTTACTGGATAAAAACTGAAAAAAACTTTCATCTATCGCAATGCTTACTTCGCTGAAAATCAAATACATACGCAGCTTGTCCCGACTTTTGAACAAGACTTTCTAGTTCCACTTGCTGTCTGTTGAGAAGATGAACAAAATTTTTATTACAAAGTGGCAAATGTGAACTTTGATGATGATGACAGGAAAAAGTCAAAGAAAAGCACTTTAGCGAAAAAGTTTATAAAGAATTCATAGTTCCTTTTTCCATTCAGTCTTTTTGATTCATTTTCAATGCTGCTTATATGTTTTCCCATCAAATGTACATACATATGATAAAGTGATAAGTTAAAATTTACAGGGTGTGGCGAACATCCATAGTATTGTAGCTGAACAAGTACATAATGTACATACATCCAAAAATGATTGTTCCGATGATGGTGATGATTATGATGAGCAAGATGATTTCTTACGAAATATCTCTCCATCAGCGTAATTTTTTCTCCGAGTTCGTCTCTAACAAGGTTACAGCATCGACAGTTGATTACGACAGTAGCAGTTGTCACAGAATGAACTTTACAGAAAATTGTAGACACTGTTATTCTAAAGAAAGAGAAATCTTATTTCAAAACTGGATAGGATGGAGAGATAGGTTGTTAAAGTTGTTGGAGGAGAAAGTGTAATGATATCGCAATTTCATTGTTAGCAATTTTTATATTGATTGTCATTTCTCACAAAATAAATTCTTTCGAAGTACGTCGCATGAGGCTTAATTTATGAGAAATAAACCATTACTACGTTTAGTTTATTAAAATGCCAAGTAAAAATAGAGTTTAAAATTCATGTACTGTACTTACAATTAGAGTGCATTTTTCAAAGGGGTTCGTGATGGTAAATGCTGCAAGATATTTTTGAATCTTCCTTCTTCCTGAAACAAAAACATCAAACTCAAATGATTTGGAATTTCAGGAAACTCATGTGCGTCAAGTGTCAAATCAGTTCCTTGTCTATTTCAAATTTAAGACATTTTGACTTCAACATTTTTTTAGTTGCTGAGACTTGGTCCAAATGAGACTTGTTTCATGATAGCGACATAGAAGTGTACGCACATGACAAGGGCAGATCGCATCCTTTGTACTGTATATGGAAGTTGTATTCTTAAAAATGCTCTTTTATGATGAGTCTTTTCCTTGGCAGAGGTGCATGTCATGTCAGCTGTCAAATAAAAAACAAAAAACATGACAAGACTCTTACATTTTTGCACCCAAAACGGAGAAGCAAAATTACAAAAGAACAAAAAGGGAATTGAAGCCCCGAACAGGAAATCGGAAGGGACGTGTAGGGATTTTGACCTTCTAGTATTTATAGATTTTTTGCCTTTTCAACAGACAGAGGAAGTTACCATTACATTTGTGAAACATTTGAACGTTCACAACAGTCAAATAACAAATTAGATTGTTTTTTTTTGTTTGAAACACATGAAACATTATATCAACAACCAAGAAAAATCAGGATGAAACTTTTGAAACTACTACTTTTGATTCCCGACTACTTCATAGATTATATTCACTTAAGTAATAAGAAAACTACGAAATAGTAGACTCACCAGCAATGCCCGTCGGTCGTCAAACCCCAAAAGGATGATAGATTATTCCCCATTATACCAAGGCCACTTTTTCAATTTACACTAATTATAATTGGGGGGTCGCTATAACGTTAGGTAAAGGCCACGCTCCGGAGTATTGGCAACGGAGCTGGGCTGTAGGCTGCAATACATGAAAATAATGTCTACCGATACGTATTTGAAAATTTGTCTGTCCGTCCATCGAAAACTATTTTACTTTTTATTTTTGGCTTGTCCAAATTCAGAATTCGTATCAGTATGTGTCAGTGCAGTGAAACTGATTCAAGATTTTTCATTCCATGAATAATTATTATGAATTCGTAAGATGTTAGAGAACGACGTAAATATGCAATATGTTATCTCGAGATAAATTAATTAATATATAGCAAACAACACAGCAAAAAATTAATAGAACATAAATAGATTTTTATTAACATTTAAAATGTACATTTAAAATATTTTTCATCGGTTTTAGAGTGATTTAAAGTGTGCATCTTATCCAATATCGGTTGAATTACATTTGCTGGCCCATTATACACATTTATATTATTTTTTATGGCATTTTGCGCATTCGTTTTTCTTTTTTGGATTTTTAACTTTTGTATTCCGGAACTGTGGGCTGAACATTTACTAAGGTACTTTGAAATCAATGCTGCTTTTTGGCGCTTCAGACATGCTTCCCTTCTTTGCATTCTTCTAACAAAAGTATTCCTTGAATGCTGATCTGCAGGTTGTACTTTGTACTCCTTGAAAACAGTAGACAAGGGTGGCATCCAGGGCGCTAATCCTGACGTGTAGCGTTGCATCTGAAAAAGCAAATAAAAGAATTAGTTAAATGTTAGTTGTGTAACTAGTGGTAAGACGGTTCTGACTGAGAGTAGGATTTGAGTTAATACTCGAGCTAATGGAGTAAGATGAGTCAACGACTCAGCTTGTGAGTTAAGATAATAAGACATTGAGCTACGAGTCAACTTGTGAGTTAAGATAATAAGACATGGAGCTACGAGTCAGATTGTGAGTTAAGATAAGACATTGAGCTACGAGTCAACTTGTGAGTTAAGATAATAAGACATGGAGCTACGAGTCAGATTGTGAGTTAATATAATAAGACATGGAGCTACGAGTCAACTTGTAAGTAGAGATAATAAGACATGGAGCTACGAGTCAGCTTGTGAGTCAAGGAAGTAAGAGACGGAGCTACGAGTCAGCTTGTAAGTTAGGATGAGAAATGGACCTACGAGTCAGCTTGTGAGTTAAGATAATAAGACATGGAGCTACAAGTCAACTTGTGAAATAAGATAGTAAGACGGAGCGCCGAGTCATCTTGAGTTAATTGGCGAGTAGACAGTAAGTAAAATCAAGACTAAATATATTTAATAACTTTTATTATCTCTGACACTGTGAACATTGTGAATGAAAAAACAAGCCTATAAATAATTTTGTTTGCATTGGAAACTTCTACGTTAATCTGAAGCACATCTATACCGGTAATTCTGAGCTACTTCACTCTCTGCTGACTCTTCAACAACTTTAGCTCATTCGGACTCCTCAACTTCATCTTCTGACTCCTCAACTTCATCTTCTGACTCCTCAAATACATCGTCTTGCTCCAGTAACTGCGTCTTTGCCAAAGATACATTTATAATACCTTGTCCATACGTTTTAGGTGTATAATTTGGCTCCACATGGCGATGATACCCAAGAAACCACAACACACTGGTAATATGTCCACAGGTGGTAATCGTTCTTGCACCTTGCATGCATTCACAGTAATGTCCAGTAATTTTGGTTCCAGGATCTGTCGAATATTGTACCCAAACCAAGTGAGAAGATCCTCCTCTAAACTTAGAACTTAATCTTATTCTCAAAAGTCCAGGTCGTAGACTGTGAAGTTGGACGTGGTAGAGGGTATCCGCTCGAAGGTACGAATCAGTGTATCCCCTGGAGCATCTAATGTTGAATATCCCCAACGAAATCTTCTTTAGCTCTTCCAATGACAATTTTGGAAACTCTTGGAACTCGTTTGATGTATGTTTTTTCCACACTACACGTTTTCTAACCAGCTCACTCTCATGAGCCTTAATTTCTTCCATTAAAGGATTCTTTTCGTTTCTTCTCTTTTTAATTTCTTCTATAAGTTCTATCTTTTCGTTAGTATCTTTGTACAGAGGTGGACAGTACCGATTCATTATTGCACAACTGATTCGTAAAAATCTATTTAGCTTTTCGACACCTTTAACAAAATAGTGGCATTGAACGTTGTGGTCGAAAAACTTGAACATCTTTTTTAAGCGTCCATTTACAGCCTCGACAACCCATCGATGAAGAGTGACCATCCTTGAATCATTGGCTTCTTCTGTAGTAAATTGTTTTTGTCCTTTGGCTAGAAGGTTTGGCATCAGCGTTTTTATTCCCCTATCGTTCAGGCATTTGATAACATCTCGGAAGCCCCGATCAAGAATAAACACATCATTTGGTTTGACCAACTGCGAAATTCCATCGGTTATGTTCATCATGTGACGCAAAATACTAGCATCATTATGCTTCCCATCAGAAAACGTTAAACCTAATATAAAAAGGAGTTTATCAGATAAGCATTGCTTTGGAAATATTTACGTTATTTTGAAATACCAAAGGCTACTTACCAAATGCGTCGACAATGTATCCTGTTGCCGTAACCACCATCATAACCTTAAGCAAATTCCGTCCCTTTGGTACACACCAGGTTCCCTTCTGCATTTTACTATCTCCTGGTTTCTGGGTGTAAATGTAAGTACCGTCTAATACAAGAATAATGCTTCCAGGGGGGACACCAAGCAATCGTCGAGCAAATAACGAGTCATGGTCTTCAAGAAGCTGTTGACGAGTTTTATGTGTGTAGCCGTAATTTATGGGGACAAAATGTTCGTTCAAAAGCTTCGCTACACGGGTTATGATTTGGCTAACCTTCTCCTGTGGGATTCCAAACAGATGTCCAATAAGAACTTGCGAAAGATCCAATCTCATTTTTACCAAGAACACAGCCAATGCGTTTCTTGGTGAGCGATGGATAGTACTCCTTAGATGGTCCTTGATACTCGAAAATAAATCCTCGAAGTTTGCTTTCGATATTCCAAATAACAGTTTGTAATCGCAATCAGTCATTTTGGGTGAATCAACATCGAAATAGGTTGTTTGAGATGCAGCGCTGTTGATTGCATCATTTATCCAACCCTGAATCTCCTTCTTGTTAAGCCAAACTCCCAATTTGGCTCGGCTACGAAGCAAGGCTACTGACCCTTCAGTAAAGATCCCGTCTATAATATGTTCAGCGCAGCATCGGTTTTTTAGTGGCATCCATATTCCAGTTGCAAGCCAAAAAGATTGAATGGCACTCTTTGGAATTGTAAGTCTGCTTATTTCTGGGCAAACGCAGCATTTTCTTTCTGAGTAAGGGATTGTCCAAGTTTCATCGTAAAATTCTTTGTCTGTAGGTGGTAGAGGATCCAACTTCTTTTTTGGTATCTTGCGGCGCAAATCAAAATTCATCCTCTCCGAATTTTGGACGGAAGTTCCTTCAGATTCTGAATACATAGCTTCAACAATGTTCCTAGGGCTTTCCAAGTCAATATTCATCGAATTCTAGGGAAAAATACGTAATTCAGGTTGTCTCAAGTTACCTTATGCTGTAACATAATAATTAGGTTTTGTCTCAAGTTACCCTATGCTGTTACATAATAATTAGGTTTTGTCTCAAGTAACCCTATGTTGTTTCATAATAATTAGGTTTTTTCTCAAGTCACCCTATGCAGTTACATAATAATTAGGTTTTGTCACATAATTGCAAATGCTGTTATATAAGGTTACGATTTTGTCCTACATTGCCCTATGCTGTATTACATTGTTTCACAACAAATATTATGATTTATATATTTTTGCTTACCAATTCATCCATTTCTAGTATTTGCGATGCTCCTTCTTGCCCGTTAGTCCCTCCAACTCCTCCTTGCACACCATTCCCAACATCCTCTCGCTGCACGTCATTCCCTGTAATTTCTCCAACCTCTTCAATCATTTGAGCACCTCCATCTACCTCGATCACTCCAGCGCCTCCATCTACCTCGATCACTCCAGCGCCTCCATCTACCTCGATCACTCCAGCACCTCCATCCTCCTCAATCACTCCAGTACCTCCATCCTCCTCAATCACTCCAGTACCTCCATCCTCCTCAATCAATCCAGCACCTCCATCCTCTTCAATCACTCCATTACCTCCATCCTCTTCAATCACTCCAGTACCTCCATCCTCCTCAATAACTCCATTACCACCATCCTCCTCAATCAATCCAGCACCTCCATCCTCCTCAATCACTCCATTACCTCCATCCTCTTCAATCACTCCAGTACCTCCATCCTCCTCAATCACTTCAGCTACTTCTCTGTTCTTAACAACTGCTCCTCCATCATTCTCAATTACTCCAACTCCTCCATCATTATCAATTACTCCAGTTCCTCCATTGTTCTCAATCCTTTTCAAAGCTTCCCGCATTTCTTTGAACTTTAAGCCTCGGGAACTAGGCTGTATGGCCCGCCTACAACCTCCGCAAAACTGATCCCCGTCTTTCTCAAAGTTGTAGGGCACCCCATCTACCGGCGTATGATTTTCCAGTAGGTGCCGGAGAGAAAGTGCACTATGTCGTATCACTCCACTTCTCAGGAACTTTTTACACTTTTTGCACTTCACATTCACCATTATGCTAATTACAGTAAGTACAGAGCTTTTCCGGCGATTACAGAGCTGTTTCAGTGATTACAGAGTTGTTCCAGTGAGTACAGAGCTTTTCCAATAAGTACAGAGCTTTTCCAATGAGTACAGAGCTTTTCCAATGAGTACAGAGCTTTTCCAATGAGTACAGAGCTTTCCCAGTGAGTACAGAGCTTTCCCAGTGAGTACAGAGCTTTCCCAGTGAGTACAGAGCTGTTCCAGTGAGTACAGAGCTGTTCCAGTGAGTACAGAGCTGTTCCAGTGATTACAGAGTTGTTCCAGTGAGGACAGAGCTTTCCCAATGAGTACAGAGCTTTCCCAATGAGTACAGAGCTTTCCCAATGAGTACAGAGCTTTCCCAATGAGTACAGAGCTGTTCCAGTGAGTACAGAGCTGTTCCAGTGAGTACAGAGCTTTTACGACTATTACAGAGCTTTTACGGCTATTACAGAGCGTTTTCAGTGATTACAGAGCGTTTTCAGTGATTACAGAGCGTTTTCAGTGATTACAGAGCTGTTCCAGTGAGTACAGAGCTTTCCCAATGAGTACAGAGCTGTTCCAGTGAGTACAGAGCTGTTCCAGTGAGTACAGAGCGTTTCCAGTGAGTACAGAGCTTTCCTAGCGATTACAGAGCTTTTTCAGTGATCACAGAGCTTTTCCAGTGATTACAGAGCAGTTCCAGTGAGTACAGAGCTTTTCCAGTGATTACAGAGCTGTTCCAGTGAGTACAGAGCTTTTACAGTGAGTACAGAGCTTTTACAGTGAGTACAGAGCTTTTCCAAAGAGTGCAGAGCTTTTCCAAAGAGTGCAGAGCTTTTCCAAAGAGTACAGAGCCTTTCTCACAGATTTCAGAGCTTTTAAAAAAGCTATTTGAAATAATTAATTAATTTAATAAGCGAAATAATTATACTGATAATTAATGTTCCCAGACGAAATACGCAATGACTGCAAAACAGATTATGCAAAACAAACATTCCTTAGCAAACAAACCTTTACTTATCATTATCATCATATGAATTTATGAATATGCTAGGTTTCAAAAATTGAGTTTCCCGCAATACCATTACATTCGTTGTGGTTGTTAACACCATGACTTTTAACAAGCAAATTGTCATGCAAAATAGGTCATTTTTAATTGTTTATAACTCCTCAGAATACTGGTGCCAATTGATGAAACCTTTTTTATTGGATTCCGCATCTTTTTCTGAACATTCCAGGCGAATCTCATCAATTGGCACTAGTATTCTGAGGAGTTATAAGCGATAGCCGAACATAAGATGCTTACAGCATGTTAACCTTTGTTACAAACTTGCATTAATCATCAGAAACACAAAACAATTACTCATCGATCCGCGTGTGTGTGTGCAACCGTGCTACTAAAAATAAAACCTCAACCAACCCGATCCTTTTTAATTTGTCCCGAATAAATAATTTAAACACTTTTGTTCTCTCTCCACCAGGCATAAAATGAGCAACCAAAAAAAGCAAAAAACCCCCCACAAACTCACAATGTAAATTACCCAATCACCACAAAAACTTCAACAAGCAATGATCTACCCCCCACCACCACCACCCCCAACACCCCCCCCAACCCCCCCGCTCCCGTTTCCGCTCCCTCTCATGGACACTCTGGAACTGGAAACGACGACTCCACATCGCAACGTTCAAACGATGGACCCTCCTCGCCATCATCCTCCTCCTAGTCGGCATCTACACGTACAGCTACACAACCCATCACACTCGAACCTCCCACGCGCCTCTATACGGGTAAGTTCCACACGATTAATTATGCAACCCACCCAACTCATCAAAAATCACGATACCCCGTAATTAAAAAACCCCATCTGTTTCACAAACACGTACAAAAGTTTTACAAAAAAACTTCTCAAAAAAAAGCAACATCCCGTACGTGACACCCAAAAGAACAAAAAAAAACCCTGACTTCCCCACTTTCTCGCAAAAAAGTTTCTCTCTACACACGTACGCTACCAGCTACAAAACTCTCCTGTCATTTCCATGTCAACTCAAACCGTTGTGCTCGATGATCACATACATACGAGAATGTTGAGCAAAAAAAAACTTTTTCATTCCATTTGTCATAATGAAACAGGATTTCGTAGCTTTTCCAGAAAACAGAGATGTTACTTTCTCCTCGCTTTTTTCCGTGATAACAATTTTTTTTGATACACACACCGGGCTCTTGTCATTACACCCAATGACGAGTGGAACCAGGTGGTAGGACGGGGGGAAAATCGTTAAAAATAACGAGTGGATGTTTTGTCAGTTTTTAGCGGGTCGGGTTACGGGGATATTGACAGAGTGTGCACGTTAGAGAAAGTTGCGTGTGTTTTACGTTGAGTTATAGGGGAATGAAGAAATGTGAAATAGTCAGTTGAACAATGAAGTTTGAGAATTTATTTAGTTGTAACACGCAATTTTGTAAAATGGAGTAGATGATTAGAATTTCGAGATGTGAAAAGTAGAAATGACAACTTTCGCCGGTCGAGTTTTAAAGATTTTATTTTTTATTGATTTATTTACTAAGATTTCATGTTAGCCATTTTTACGTTTTTTTGCTAAAATTGCCTTGGAAATGGGTATATAAAATTTATCCCAACAAGATAATTTACATTCTCCATTAAAATTCAACCGCAAGATATCTCTCAACATTTGCATACAGCACAGCGATTTGAGTCACATGGAACTCCCATAAAATCACCAAACTGCACGTAAAAGCGGTCAAACACCCCATTTAACAAACAGATAGTTGTAAAATGACAAAAGAACCATTCCAAACTGACCATTCCAAAACCACATCAAACCTCAAGCATCCCATCTAATCCCTAACCACACAACCTTAATCCTCCACACCCTCCCAAAAAACCACACACATCCAACACCCACCCCATCACAAACCACCTCACCACCCAAACCCCATCAATCAACTAAAAATATCTCTATCTTATCTCAAACAGCCTCATCCGCTCCCGCCCAAACCCATCATACCACTGCCCAACACTCCCAACCGACCACCACAGACCAAGAAAATGGACCGACCACTCAATCTCCAACAACCTGAGAATCGACCCAAAAGTCCTCCTTTTCGTCGAAAACACATTCTCAAAACTCGGCCGGGACACTGCAGAGCTCCTCGTCCACAACAGGATGAAGTAAGTGAATAAACTTAAAACCCCCAAGCCTATTCATAAAAACCCCAATCAAAAAACGATCGATCCACTCTCCAAAATCCCCCGATTATGCAAACGACCCCCGCATAATCCACAAATAACCATTCCAACAGGTACAAAGTCGAGTCCTCATCCTCCCGCTCCCTCCCAATAATGACAAACGGAGAAAAAGGAAGATTCTCCACAATCGTGTTCGAGAACTACACAAAGTACCTCCACATGGACAAGTGGAACCGCCAGATACTCGACAAGTACTGCAAAGAGTACAACGTCGGGATACTCGGGTTCATGCCGTCACGGGACGAGACGTTCGTAGGTGCTCAGGTTAGGAACGCGTCGTTGTACGTTGATACGAACGTTAGAGTTAAGGTGAGTCTAAATCACATTTATAAGTAGAGTTATGATATCACTTCAGAAAATACTCCACACTTTAAAATATATCGCACAAAGCACCAGTTCATTATAAACCCCAATAAATCCACCAAATCGCACATATCAAAAACCCGGAACAAAAACCCCGAATCCATAACTCCAAAAAAAACTCAAAATTTTATAAAACAAAAACCCCCACCGGACAAAAAAGAACTTCTACACTCAAACTTTTCTCCCAGTCACAAAAAAATGAACACTCAAGTTGATCGTAAACGACAACATCAAAATCCACTCTAAAAAAGAAATTCCCACGAAAAGAACATCACACTCCAAACCCCCATGTTCCAAACTTATCACACACCCATCTCAACCGACCTAGTTATCACGTCCCGCTATCGAAATAATACAGCGATAATTTGAACAATCTGCATAAACAATTCACAAAAGAAACAGTCTGCACGCTTCCACAAAACCGTATCAAAATTAGCTCATCTCAAGTCTCAAGCATCCACGCTCGCTCGGAGAAAGTTACAAAAGACTCTCGCTAGCTACGCGAAGATGCTCAAAAAGTGAAAACCTCTACACTACCAAGTACAACAGACATTCTCACTCCCCACTTGATTTACACCTCAACAAACCCCTAAAACACGTGAAAAAACACACAAGATTAAAAACCCAAAAAAAACTACCAATTAACCACAATCAAACCTAATTAACAAAAAAAGATTACATACCCAACACAAACATTCCCCAAAAAACCCCAACTTGGCACATCCCAACACCCACACCACCTGAATACCAAACCATCCCAAACTTTTTTCCCCAAAAAAAATCCAATAAAACGGAGATTTTAAGATGCAGTGATGTACGGAAAAGAAAACCGTTTCTCTCTCCAGCACGTTACCCAAAACCTCAATCTGGTGCACACACACACATGTGGAAAAAAAGTGTCATTTTCTCCGTGATGTCGAGTTCTTGGCATCCGCACAAACATTTTCCTGAAGACACGATATCAAATACCACTCATCTAAACACACAGGCACGTTACCCCGTGTGGACCATTTCCACACAAGCATAATTACCATCAAAAACGATAAACCCACAAAAGTCCATTCACCCGTTCACCCACAATTAACTCAACAGTTAAAATCAAGACGAAATACCGAACAAGGCGGTCTTGTTTACCCCATCCTCCATACATATTAAAACCGTAATAACCCGTAATTGAGGGTCTCCACTTTCTCGCATGTTCTCGTTACATAAAAGAAAAAACTTGTTTCTTCTCAAACAACACATTAGTTTGGATGGGTTAATAATGTTGTGTGCTTTCTTTTTCTCTGTGGGAGTACACGTAAGAGTCTGCACGAACGTTTTTTTGCACGGGAGATTGATTTTTTTTCTTGGGTTTTTAATGGAGACGTTGGTATGATGTACGGGGGGTTTTAGGATTGAAGGGTTTTTAAAGTTTTAAATCGTGCGTTTGGGTGTTTAAATGGGAAAGTGAGTTGTGGGGTTTTTGTTCACGTGTTGGAGGGTAGCCTAGTTTTAATACAAGTCGTGTGGAAATGGTTGGGAAGTAGTTTCCATGGGATGGTTTAAACGAGTGTTAACAAAGTATGGCTTTTTGCGTACGTGAGAATTCTTCGGGAATCACCTAGATTTTAAGTAGTTTCCCTGATTATTGAAATTCACCAGGAATTTTAAGAAAAATATTGCTCGGCTTGGCGAAGTTGTACTTAAAGTGTACCCGGGATTTCCGTAATTTTTAATTTCGCGACAACGGACATTTAGTAAGAATTCTCACGTACGGCTTTTGTTAGTTTTGTATTCTGCTACCAGATAATGTAATATCGGAAAATTCACCTGTGCAATCTGGCAAGTAGTTATATTAAAGTTAACCCACGAACTGGTGTGCAACTACAAAAAAAATGAACTTTCTTTTAAACTCTCCACAAGGCCGACATACAATGCATGCATGTACATACATACAAGATTTTCCAGAAAAAGCCACGTTGACAGACAGACACACACACAAACAGAATGTTAAAACTATTATGCAATTTCATCGCTTTCATTAGATAGAAAACACGCTTTTAGTATATATTATTACGTAGATGAATCGATTCATCGTAGTTATAATTTTAGTTTGTTTGTCTGTCTGTCCGTCCGTCTGTCTGTCT
>JAQFXM010005158.1:0-15519 GCA_034693345.1 Entomobrya multifasciata | reverse complement strand
CTTTAAAACCAACCGTCCATTGTATTCAAAGCAGGTTTGTCGTCATCCCACATCACATCAGCATCATTTCCATTTTACTTGTCATCTTCCAGTTTTACATTTTGCTCGTTGTAGACAAGAACAAGAAGATTGCTCCAAGCAAGTTTTTTTCTGCACGCAAAACTCAAAAAGGATTATATTCGATTTTGACCCATACAAAAAAATGGTTATGATGACGAGAGCCGCTGGTTATGCCCATGATTTAAAGAATTTTCTACAGTAAGAAGAAGAACATGCCTCTTCAAGTACATTTTATGTCATTTACTCGCCTCCTTTAATACTTGTTGTAAAGCCGGCATAAAAAATAAACATGGAATTCACAAAAAACTTAATCCAGTGGAGAATGCAGATGAGGTCGTAGATGAAAACGTGGTGTATATTGCAATAAGCTTAGTTTAAAACTTACAGAGTTTATATGCTATGGTACTTGATCAATCATCAGTCCTCTATTTTCACGTTCTTTTTACAAACATTGTAAATTCTTTTAAGCATTTCACGTGCTTTGACTTCTCTAATTTCATCTCCAATCTCTAAAGCTAGTGCAATAAGAAGCAAAAGAGTCAAACGCATCATTGTATTTAGTTATTTTTCTATTCGAAGTTTATGCTGCTGCTGCTATCTCATCAAATTTTTGTGGCGAATAAAGTCAGCTATAACCAGTTCTATCTGGTTTTAGGGTGAGCTGATTATTGGCAAAAAAGAGAATGATAACTATAACTGCCTACACATGTACATAGTTTGAACTGTTGAAAGTCATTTTTAAGCAGTGAACCACACTGACAGTCAGTCAGTAGTGAATTCAACATACATTAGATGACATGGAGGTATTTATGAATAGTAGTAGCATATGGACGGCAGCCAGTAGTGCTTCTTTTAGAAACCTGTTTTCATTTCGAAAAGGTATGCAATGTAATGGATAGAATTATATTCTAGCAATATTTGCAAAGCAAGCTATTTTGAATACAAATAGAAGCCATGCTGCGTTTTATGGATTTGTTGCCACTTACTTATAAGTTTATCATCAACACCGGCATGGTATCATCGTGTGCCTATCAAAGTTTCGAGAAATTAAACTTGTGCGGAGTGTGTGTGGACTATTGGGTCTGGGTGGTGTAGTGGTTGGTTGAAGTTGATGGGGTTATTTCCTGCCGACTGTAATGTCATTTCATGCATCAAAGCACTCAACATGAACATTATCATATCATGAAAGACTTTTTCAGCTGAAATGTTTCGCTGATTGAAATAATTTAAAATGGAAGGGACAACAGCGACCAATATAAAAATTGTACTTTTTTAGTTTAAATGGTGATTTTAGTTTTGATGGCATTTAAAAAATTGTATATACTGGAAGGTATAGCTATCATCTTAAACTTGGTTCAATGAAATGGTCTAAGACTTGTTAAATCCAAAATCTTTCAAAAGATAAAGAAAATAAAGAATTTAAACTAAACTTGGCTAACGGGAGTATCAGGTCAAAAGGAAAAAATAAATTCTGAATATTGACATGTATATAAACTGTAAACATGAAAAGGATAACTATTTTACGTGCATACTTTGTACTTCCGTAGTTTCATCATTTATCTCTCACATAATTTTCAACGATAACCAATAATATTTGCTTCTTTCTGGTCCATCTCAGTTTACTCTTACCCATGTTTATTTACTTTGATTTGACAGCAGGAAAAGTATTTGTAAAAATCTGTTTTAAAGAGAGCATAACATAACGTTCCACAATGAATCCAAAAAAATTGCTTAAACCTGAAAGCAGCCAGCCAATGCTAATGATCCTAAAAATATCCCCAATTTTTGAGTAAAAACCTTCAAAATTTCCTTTTCAATATCGGCTTTCACTCTTACTTCCAATAACCTGTCCTCCAAAAGTTTTTTCTTCTTTTTTTGTATGAAGGCTCATTTGCCTTATTAGAAGGATTTTCCATTCATCCATTCCATCACGAACATGATACAATCCCAAACTTTCATGTAGCTGCTTAGGTTGACCTAAAAACCCTTTCCTTTCAATGACAACGATTCGAGTGTTCTTGTTGCTCTCCAGAAAAAGTAAACATAGATCAGATCAGATCATACATGTAATATAATATTTACATTGAATACACTTAAAATGGTGACTTGTTTGTATAAACTAGCAAAATTCATTGCTTGACTTATATCATCTATCCAACAAAACATATCATTACGTTAATAATATTTGCCTTTTTGCACGGTGTCAGGTTTCAGTCTACGAAAAAATGAAGCAATAGCTGGAGATACAATTGTTAAAAAGTTTTCAATTGCTTTCCAAAAATAGAAATTGATTTTTACATTATATATCTTTATTTGTGAAGGCGGTACTCCCATAACATAATGAAGACAGAATTGAACAATTTTAGTTTCGGTAGATTCTTCAGCTCTGAAGTATGTAGTATGTAGATGATGAGCAAAATCTACTACCTGCAATTAGTGCAAATTCATAAGCATGTAGAGGTCCATTTCCGTTTCTCGGGCTTTTTACTACTATATTACTGTTACCATTTAAGTCATAACATCATCAGCACTTCTTACTGTACCAAAAAATGTAGGAATAATATTTTCATCAGTAAATTCACACACAAGCATACTTCTCTAAATCCTCTCTACATTCATATTTCGCTTACATCTATCTTGTATAGAGTATAGACAAAGCATCTAGTTAAGGTGCGTGACACCTTTTTTCATAGGAAGTCAGTAATGAACATCAACATTGCACGTTGCGTTGTTCGTCCTTATTACATATATTTTTTCTCCATATAACTTTTATATCTCTGCCAAGTGCCAACCACTTCAATGTAGATTTTCCACTTGTTGCCCCATCATTCATATAAAACATATATGTTTTCCCAACCAAAACAAAATATTACTGACACATGGTCAATAGCACACAGATAAAATACCCAGTATGTACACACACTCATATCACTCCACATTCTACTTACAATTATAGGGCACATTTTATATTTTCTATACATATTCAAAACATTAACCACAACCCATCAACAAAGCCAAACCAGCATACATAATAAGCCCATCATCATCATTCTACAAAAAAGTGACTTCTTTCCTGTTTGTTTCGATTGTATAGAGTATCATCATGATCATCATCCCCATCCTCTCTCCTCTCTCATAATCAACGCATGCATGCATCAAAACTCCATTAAAAGTTTACGAGGACGCGGACAGACGGAAAGGTACAATGACTTGGCTTGACGCTTAAAATTATTGCAATGCTTCATGAATAAAATAAGGCATTACTGTTGAATGCTGCGGGCGTCTATTTCGCGTTTTGTTGCAGTAATCTCCCTTTAAAAATATGGATTCCTACTTTGCACGAGGTTCGAAACGAAGATCACAATCAAACTCACGTTTATCATGAACGTGTAACTTTATACTATACTTATCTAATATATGCTTACACATTATAACATATACTTAACATATTGGCGAACTACATTGCATTGTACTCCATAACATACTATCTATCTATATTCATACATACCTATACAGGTAAACAACAATGCATCATTTTATCATTATTGCATTGCAACATTTTCACCATTAAAAATCTTCTCCTCTCCATCTCCCCATCTCCACATAATTCATCTCTCGTCGTAAACAGGCGGATCTAGCAAAAAGTTAGCAGCAGTAAGTAAAACCGCATGAGACTTTTCTAAACAGACTAAACACATCAATTTTTCTTACGTTGGGTAAAGTAAAAGATCTGCGTGTTTTTTTTTGCTTGATTGCATTTTCTTCTTCCACGTTTTTTACATAACGAACCAAGTCATACTACCATACCACCACCGTTCCTTCCCTTCTTCACAGTAAACTTCTTTTTTGGATTTTAGCAAGAAGTTGTTTTATTTTTCGTGGTGGTGAGAAGGAGACCAAGGGGAACAACAAGTTGGTTGGTAGTGGATGCCTTTCAAGACGATCTTCTTGTTGAAGTTGAGAAGTTGTTGCAGAATAAGACGAGAGAGAAGACAAGTTAGCAACAGGCTTCCTTTTGCTGCTATTGGTTGACTTGACTTCTTCACGATTCAGTTTGCGTGTTATGTAGTCAGACTCACTACAACAATACATTACATGAAAAAAAATTCCTTTCGCAAAAAATACATTATTTAATGCAAACCATACTCTCATCAGCATCATCATCAGAAGATCTCTTGTAAAGTGTTCATTCTCCATATAATTTTTTGCACAATAAGTTGTGTTGAATGTCTGGAGAGATTTAAAAGAAAAGTATACGCCTACTTGTTATATCATTTACTTTAACTGTCACTGTCACATAGTTTAGTCAACAGTTAACCAAATAAAATGTAAGTAAACGTTCTCTTTTTTAGTCGTTTGTGTGTGTAAAATGGTGATCTAGTTTTAAATTTTCTGCTTGTTTACTAAAACTACTTGCTGAAAAAAAGCCGAAAGAGATCACGGAGAGGTTATCATTAAAAACATATCATCTTCTCGTTAGTCATTACATTTTATCGCAAAGCAAATATTTAACAACTTGAAAGACAATCCTAGCATGGCTTGTTAACAGTTATCGTTCGCAGTATTTTTTTCAAAGACTAAATATTAAGGATATTAACGCATTCGTAATACTAGTCAATAGTGTGTACCTACCATATTGCTGAATAATTATATCATAATTCACACAATATATAATACCGTTTCTTGTAAAGTATCATAAAGCACACATAGTACATGCATAAATTTTAAAGAAATTCTAAAACCCGTCCAAAGCTTTTTTATACGAAGTAGAGACTGAATCTGAATACTAAATGCGTGTTTTATGGCATGGCTAAACAAATTTGGTACATTAGGGTCTAATCGTCATCACAGATCATAATTGCAAGAAACGTCAATAATTATTTTACCATCTCATAACAAAGCTGTCTTAGAGGGAAAAGTTTTTACAAAATGATAATTAGAAAATTAGAGTGATGAATGCATGGCACATTGCACTACACGTGCAGTTAAAAAGGCATTTGTGAGTATTAAAATTACATGTACAGTTTTAACGGAATTTGTCACGCTGACAGTCATTACTATTACGATGATCGGTGCAAAAACCAATGGACGTTTCAGTTGTCTTTCCGATTCAATATACACGTATCTACGTACAATATTGTCAGTCTATGTGAAGCAGAGATAAAACTGTAAATTTGACAATAAAGTGGAGTCAATAATAAAAACAAACATGATGATTCTCTGATTTGGGCATGTTTAATGGTTATAGGTGTTCACGTAAAAGATAAATGATATAATTATTAGGGCAGGGTAATGATGACGTAATATCATCAAAAATGCATACATGAGGATGAATATCCATTTAAACTGTATAAGCTTATCCAGGCATTCCATACCAAGCTTCAGAATACACTTAACTTGCATTCTGATTTTTATTCAGTGACAAAGTATCATTTTTCTGAATGATTGACGTATCTTGTTTGTAGTAAACTTGAAAAAGGAAAGAAGAAAAACTACGTGAAAAGTCTTTGAACAAGTAAATAGTATCATCTTATCCAAAGATATAAGTAGTGGAAAGGCCCTTTTAATAATAAAATATTAAGCTGTTTGCAATGCACTGCTGCTGCAATGGGTAGTAAAGGGTAATCCTGTAATGGAAAATTTTAATATTTTTAAACGAGTAAATTTATACTAGACAAAATTCTCCGTATAACAAACGTATATACATGCATACTCATGAGATCTTGGATAATGTACCTCTTTAACAAGTTTCATGCTTTCAAGCTAACAGGGTGACATTTATATAGAAGCATATTATAATATGTTGTATGCAGGACAAGTTTTCTTATGAAAAGAAACAAACCAAGACAGTCGATTTCTCAAGCGAATAAGTTTTCCATTGAATTGAGTCAGTGCTCACGTTGTTCGCACAGTCACAATTTGTAGTTATGTCCAGCGCAATCCTGATCAAATATCATTGTGAACTCTTAATTGAATTAAATTTTTTTCTTGATTAAATTCTACAGAAAGACGCAGACGAATATATAGAAAAGGATTGCAAATTGAAAGGAAATATATTTTGCAGGCAAGCGAAAAGAAAAAGATCTTGAACTGATTTTTTGCTTGCTTGATTGACTGACTGTGTCGTTGTCGTCGTCGTCTGAAGGAATTTAGTGGGTGGTTGTGTTGTGCGTTTGTGCAATAAATTAAATTTTTGGCCAGTTTTAGTATTAGTGAAATTACAAAGTAAATTTTGTAAAATCATTAAAAATGGGAACTGAGGGCGAGACGAAGGCGAATAACAACGCAATTGAAAAGAAATACGATGATGATGGCGGCTGGGCAGAATTCCTTTGGAATACCAAAACGAAACAATTTTGTGGAAGGACTGGGGCAAGTTGGAGTAAGTCAAGACTTTTTTTTTTTTGAAAAATTCCATTAAAAAATTTTCCTGATTGTTTTTGATGAAGTTTTAATTTTGAACTGTTTTTTTAAACAGTTAAAATTTTCGTTTTCTACTGCGTCTTCTATGCTGCCCTTGCCGCTTTTTCATGGCTTTGCTACTACCTCTTCGCTACAATGACATTGACTCCTGATCGACCAAGATGGATTCTAGACTCCAGTATCATTGGCACCAATCCTGGAATTGGTTTCCGTCCCATGCCAGATCAAGACACAAACGCTGGATCCAGTTTGATTTGGTACAAAAGGGCCAACGACAAGGATGCCGCTTTGTGGTATGATCAGTTGACAAATTATACTGATGGTAAGACGAAGATAAAAATTGAAGACAGTATTTTGCTAGAAAGTGTATTTAAAAAAGTGAATTAACGCACTAAATTGGTTCCACTTTCACACAGCCATTGAAAATCCCGAGAAAGTGGATGGTCTCCAAGTATGCTCGTACGAGAATGGACTAAAAGCTACAGACACGAAAAGCTGCCGAGTGGACATCAAGGAATTCGGAGGCGCTTGTACCAAAGCCAATAAATTCGGATATACGACAGGAGAGCCTTGTATTCTCATCAAGTTGAATAGGGTTAGTATTTGGAATATTGTATCAAGTTCAGCGTCAATAAGTTGCTTTAAGATCAAAAGACAGCATTATTTCTAATCAGATTTTTTAGCGTCATAAGTCTCATACATTGTAAATGCAGCGAGTAATTGTAAAATCTAGTTTTCATGACGTATGTATTTTAAATGCATGTAGATTTTTGGATGGAAGCCAGAACCCTTGGGCATAAACGACAAAGGAGAATTCGACGCAGCCCAACTCAAAGAGGACTTGGATAACAGACCTCAAATGCCTAAGGACTTGAGAGAACACATTGAGCAAAAGGCCAAAGAAGCTAATGTAATTTAAAATACTCATTTTTCCAACTACAAATGCTTACTTTTCCTATGCAATTTTAACTAAACTTTCGTTATCTTTTTTATCCAAAATTTTATATGCAGCCTGAGTCCAAACTTGACACTGTTTGGATCTCTTGCGTGGGTGAGAACGTTGGGGATCAAGAGAATCTCGGGACTGTCAACTACTTCCCACGACCTGGTATTGCTGGGTATTACTTCCCGTACTCTAACCAGCCTGGTTATCAGAGTCCATTCATTTTTGTGCAGCTACAAAAACCTAAATGTAAGCCAACTTAATTTGCACATTTATAATTTATCATGCATGTGATTTAACAAAGTTTGCATTTTATTTTCTTCCATTTTTTATAGCCAACGTCCTCATCAATATCGAATGCCGGTCATGGTCAAGGAACATTGTCTACGACAAGCAGGATCGTCTGGGATCCGTCCATTTTGAAATCCTGGTTGATTAAATATCTCATGTCGTGAAAAGTTATGACAGTTAATACTAAAAATCATCATCACCCACCACCAACCACCCTTCTCATATCATATCATGTTCTCCATATGCAGCTCAACCCCGGCAACTTTTCACAAAAAAAGCTGGACTTTTATGCACACACAGTTGTATTTCACAGTCATTTTTATGACAAATTAAACGACAAAAAATTTCACAAATTACATTGTGTACTAGTAAAAAATGTAGTAAATTCCAATATGCATATTAATGAGTTTAAAAAATTTAAAAAGGTGTTCTGTATTTTACTGTTTGCTTTTTGGCATTGTATTTATAATTTTCTAGCAAGAAGAAGAAAGATCTTGTTTTAAATTTGTTAACTAGTTAAGATACCGGATGTGTTTAGGGTATACTTGTGTTTAAAATATGTGTATATTTAAATTTAAATAGTATATAAATATATGAAATGGAGAAAAATATTTTAAAATTTGTAAAATAACAAGAGGTTTTTAGAAACACTTTTTTTGTTTGTAAACAAAACTGTGAATACTCTAAACAAATACCTGTGTACTCATTCAGAATTTTTTTTGACGCACACTACTCATAATTGTAACCTGTGTAGTAAAAATTTCATATAAATTTTAAAAAAATAGTCAAAAAGGTAATCCCCATAAATGATATGAAGAAAAAACTTTAATCTAGTTTTGTCCATATATTTTACATGTTATTGTGTTCCTGTTCCTAATTTTTAGTAGACAAAAATTAATCACCAAGAATGCTCAGTAAAATGGCTTTTCACATTTTACAAAATGGAAAGAATAAAATTGAAAGTTTCAAAATCAGAATTTCAAGAGTTTTTTTTGACAAGGGCAATATATTGCTTTATTATATTGATAATTTGATGAATAATAACTTTGATTAAAATTAATAATACGAATACTTACAGAATAAAAAAATCTTAACCACAATAAATTTCATTGAAGATGTATAATTAATTAAAAACTAAAATACATAATGAGGAATGCACAAAATCAAACTCATGACATTTTGTGCATTTTACAGTCATGATTGTGATACAATTTTACCAAGTCATTTGATATAGAGATCATTTTTCTAAAGTACTTTTTACTTTGACTCCGACAATCTTCGGAGTAAAAACCCAGCACTAGCGCAGAATGAAGATGATCTCCTTGATTTCCTCTTTTCTTTGGCATCTGGTGGGGGTGATGCGGATGAAGTAGATGATGATGGACTGCACAAATTGGTACTACTTCCAGCCAAGCTTTCCTCTCCAGTTGCACTTTTCTCAAGTTCAGTGTCAATCTTAAATTGAAACACACAAAAAAAGAATTTTAATATTCAATAAAATGTTAAAAACTATCATGCCACTTACTACATTTACACATAATATATGGTGTACATGATGCGAATGCGACTTTGTTACTCACGTGATTACATAGCTTCAACACATCCTCATAAACATCTTTTCCATTGAAAAGCTCCAGAGCCTTATCCGCATAAGGCTTTGCCTCACGCCACTTGTGTTGCAAATACAAAGCTTTTCCACACCGGAAATAATCAAAGGCTTTCTGTTCCTCTGGAATGGGTAGAGAAATAGACTTTTGCGAAAAATCAGTGACAACATCAAGTTGATTCGTGGCTATGCCGCAAACGGCAACAAAATTGTAGAGGACATGGAACAATTCAACTTGTTTCTTTTGTTGTTCTTCATCTTTTGGAATGGCGTCTTGGAGGCAGGTTACCGCTTGCAGATACCTGAAATCGAGATAGACATTGACATTCAGGACAGGTTTACGAAAGAATAGTAGCTATGCTGGAAGAATCTATTGAAAGTATAATGTCCGAATATGAACTGATTGTATTTTAGTTGTTAAACTTTTACTAACTTTCTCATCGCCCTCGCATTCTTCTCATTGCCCATATCCTTGGTCGCATCCTTTTGCCGTTGCACTGCAAACTCATAAATTTCCTCAAAACGTAGCAGCTTCCTTTCAGCCGGAACCAAATTGATAATTGAAGATGAATCTAAAGGGCTTGCAAGACGGCTTAAAACTTCAATAATGCACAGCACACGTTTATCTATAAATAAAATAATAATCCAATTTATTCCACATTTTAATCTAAGAAAATTTTGGGTTTTGACCAATTTCAATCAATTGATTAGTATTAAATGTGTAAAATTAAGCTACATACTTGGTGGAATCCAACGTTGCCCCGTACCGAACTTTCCATATCCATACTGCGGTGTCGCCAAAAAGGCAGCAACTTCCTTTACCCGCATACTCAAAGTTCCCAAATCAATCACAGGAATTCCTCCGCGTTTTTTTCCCAAGACAAAGGAATGTGGTTTATGTCGCCGCTTATTACTCTCAACACAGTGTGGACATCCTTCCACATAGATGTAGTAGTTAATGAGGACATTGTCCCCAGCTTGAAGCTTCTCATCTCTGCCTTGCATACAAATCTAGATCATATCACACAAAATACATACATACTACATACTTACTTCCGTAGATCAAAGATGAAGATGAAATACAAGACAAACAATTAAACAAGGTTTCACATTTCATCTTAAATACTTACCAATTTCTTCACAGCCCCATTTGGAATAATTGGAACCATCAGCTTCTCAAACATCTCATAATCCAGTACAGCTCGAGGATAATTCCAATACAAATAGCATGGCTTCATCAAATCCTCACTGTTGAAAATAGGAACAAGCGGCACCATTTTCTCAGGTTGAGCCTTCAAATTTTCCAAGTACGCAGGGGTAGAACCAATAACTTGATTTCGTGATGGTGGTCTGAAATAAACGTGCGGATTGCATAATTAGTTTCTTAAAATACTCCAAATGCTAAAAAAATGTCATTTATTCTCTTACGTTGGATCATAAGTCATGGAATTTTCCCCTTCAATAGAATTCCGTTTTCCATCCGAAGAATTACTTGCCAAAAAGAAATCCAACTTGGTTATCACTTTGCCCCCAAGTAGCATATCAGTGGACTCCGCAAGAACTTCGTCAATATCCGAGTCAAAAGAGTCGGATGATGATAAACTCCCTTCAGGGGACTGCGACCCATCTTCTTTTTCGTAATCTTTCCCAAAATCTGTGTAATCATCCATGTTATCATTCACCTCCATCGATAAGCCGGAGGAGGTAGATGGTTGAGGCGTTTGAGCTTGAGCCATTTTGGTTATTAGACCGTTCTTTTTGAGCAAAATTAAATAATTAGCGAAGAGTATTTAAGAAAATCTAACGAATGTTCTGGAACAATAGCAAAACGTATAATGCACGATGCACGCACGTCTTCTACGAACATGTACCTGAACTTTTTCTAGAAACGAATAATGACAAAATGAATATCGAGAGTTAAAATGCGTTCTAAGAAAACCAAACAGCAAAACACAACTGGACCAATGATGAATGAACACAACTTCAGTTTGAAATTGAAAGAGTATCACTTTCATTCAACGATATTATTCCTCTCAGCTTTTCGTGGTACATTTACTCAACTACCTAATTTATGTAAATGTAATGCATACATTTATTACGGCACTTTATGTGCAGATATGCATTTTAGTTTTGCTGCATGCTTTTCCAGCTTAAAACTGGCCTGGCGTCGTTTTCTTCTTGTGAGTCATAATAATACTTGAGAATGCTTCTTAAATACATATTTAGTACAGTGTACTTGTACTTAGTAGACAGTACGGATTTTTTTTGCAAAGCCACAAAGGTAATAACAAAAGTGGTGAAAAGATGAATGACAAAATGATTCTTGATAAAAACTTGCGATTTATTTTTACGACTTATAATTCTCTTTAAAATATAAGAATACCAAAAAATACAAGTGTTATCTGGATGTAATGTTGGGATGATGATGATGATGAGTTGACTGAGGACATGGCAAGACAAAAGTGGCAGCTGCATCTCGGTGAACTTGACTCCATCATCATGAGTCGTCGTTATCATTAATATTTTATGATCTATCGCCGCCACCAAAATATTATTAATTTTAATGCTATTTCAGCATACATTCTTCCGCTGCTTATGGGCTTGTTCATGTGAAAAATATAGGATGATATTTAAATTTCCGAATGAAATTCGTTTCTATATTTAAAACTTTTTGTGTGGATGCCTATCATGAAAATGAGCGACTAACATCTTATTTTTGGCAACACTTTGAAAGCTTTGAACTTCTGCTTGAGCATGGAAATAAAATGATCTTATATCGAAATGAGTTTAATCCTTTATTCCTCTGGTACAACCTGTTAACTTCAAAATACAGACATGCATATTCAAGAAGAGTACCTAGCGCTGTAATTTATTAGCTCGTTGAATGCGAATCTTACATCGAGCTAGCACTCTTACCATTCTGCTAAGTTGGAGATTTGATTTGAAAAACGTTTTTACTTAATGAGTTTTATCTTAATTTCCATTCGCATGAATCATGATGGCAAGATTAAACTTGATACATGATTTAGTATAAATCCACAGTACAAATCGTTGTCAGTTTTTTATAATTCAGACAAAGGACAATTATTGAATTAAGTATGCATTAGTTGTTGACTGAAAAATTTATGTGAATTGAACTTAGCAGATTATATTTATCTTAATATTTATAGTTTTGGAATGTGATCTATTGTAAAAATTGTAACGCTAATAAATAGCATGTTCGGAAGGAAATTTCTGTATTTATCACCATTTTAAGTTAAATCTGCTTAAATGATTGCTGGGTGTTACTTGTGACACCATTTTCGGCTTCCATTCTTCCAGAGACAAGGAAAAAAATGCATATTAAGTTTTCTTTGATTGAACGGAAGTTAGTTTCAGTGTACGTGTTTGGTCGGTAACTGAAATCCTAACTTACCCTAAAATGGTAAAAATGGTTGCCAAGGCTGATGATTTCGCTTGCAATGTGTTATGTTGATAAATTGATATTATTATCTCTCCTGTTTGGAAATTAAAGAATTTTATTTGAAAGCTTGTGTCATCTATTACAAATCATTTTGCATTTCAAAGTACCATACCATTCATAATTTCATCAATGATAAAACTGTTCACGCAACTTATATCTATCTATATCCTAGAGTTCTGCCATCACATAACTTTGTGTAAAAATGGATTCAAAATTACCACCCCTTTCCACCCCTTTAAAAACAGCTTCAGGTAGTCAAGGTCAAAAGAGAAAAGACGCTCCGGATTCCACGAACTCTGCCAACAAGAAAAGCCACACCATAATAAGCTGTCCTATTGCATTTGAGGTCCTTAAAGAGGTGGGATGCACCACAGACTTTTTAAATTCAGGCAAAATACTTGCTTGGGCCTTGGATCCAACGGACCAAGCATTCCTAAACATACAAACCTATTTTGAACGCAGTCACGAACCCGGTTATGGTTATGCACTGAAGATTCTAAGTATCTTAAGAATTATGACCAGTGTGAATAGTTTGGAGACTGGAGCCCTTCCATTTGACCACGAAGATGACCCAAAGAACAAAGGCCAGCTAAGGAAGATGTTGTGGCATGGAACCGACTCTAAGAACGTGCCCTCAATACTTGAAAATGGTCTAAAACTACCAAAAAACAAATCGCCAGACCCATATTTTGGAGATGGAATTTACTTCTCGGATAACTTCTCTTATAGCTTAGACTACTGCGGGGATTCGGGCAAATTTAAGGACAATAAGAAACGACTAGCGGGATATCTGTTTCTTGCTGACGTACTGTTGGGAAACATTCACAAAACATATAAGCTGGAACCTACTGCGCCACAAGTCAAAATTAGAAAACCAGGAGGGGTGTTTGGGGAAACTGTCTCAATAACCGTAGATAGTATCCAGGGCTGTGGAGCATCGACACCTGATCCTGATGGGGATCAAATAATTCAAGGCTGTACTTGGCCGTTGGGCAAGATACTCGACGATCAACAAGTGCCACCAGACTCTGACCTCGATGCAAACGAATTCGTAGTTTACGACACGAAGAAGGTGATCCCCAAATATTTGATCAAAGTGCAATTAAGGAGATAATTTCTAACAATTAAATGAATAAAATCACGAGGAATAAAATAGTTCAACATAATAATGCCATGAAGGCGAAAAAAATCAGTTTTTATTTATAATATAAATTTCTCATTCTTTTATGTAATATTTAAGTTAATTGTTCTTTTAATTTAACCAAAACATCTCTTCCATTGGCATCCACGAAGCAATGAACACCGAGAGAGTTTTATGTAAAATGCTGGCATTTCCATCAATCGTTCCCGTTGTTCCACCTCCACAAGAAATGTACTCTTACTTTTCCCAGAAACACAAAAGAAAATTTCACGAATATTCTCATGCGCCTTTGCATTACATTACATATTAAATCCATTGATGACATCATAGTTAAATTTAAATGAAAAACTTGTTCAGCTCTGAAAAATGAGTACTGCAAGCTCCTTGTATTGTAAGTATCGTCCTTGTCTCCAAAACATTAGAATCTTACTACGTTCATTTTTAGTTACCTGATAGATGTTTTTTTTGTTTTAAACTGTTTTTTGTTTTAGTACATACAACTAAAAAACAAAATTTTTTGGCTCACTGATTCATAATAACAAAGTAGACAAAGTTGATTTAAATTTAAGTCCAAAATTAGCATCAACCTAACAGACAAATACATTTTGTACTATTTTAGAGTTTACAGAATTTCCATAATTTATGCATAAAATGAACAAAAGGAAGCTTGTTAACAATATCTTCTTTACGAATCAATCCAATTTTGTAAGTTTTTTTTACTTCTGTTTTGCAAAGAATCATGTTCACACTCTCACATCAAAAAAATGTGCAATACTAAACATGTTGACAAGACCATTTGCAGAACATTTGCCAAACATTCATTTCCAATCAATTATTATTGCTAAGATTTTACAAGCAGCAATTTTTAATACGCTTTTGGTGTATGGTGTATATCCGATTCACATGCAAATATAATTTGTGAACATTAAAACTGGGATAGGTTGTTACGTATTACGTGCTTCCCTTTCATTTATTGCTTCCCTTCCTTTGAGATAGGTCATACAGTGCAAACTTAATGATTGTTTACAAATTGTAAAACAAGTCGACAAAAAAATGTTTTACATAATTGCTCCCACTGCCATACCTCCTCTGTGAATTTTTTTCAAAAAACCATAAACACGTAGACAAAATTACTAATAATAATGCATTTTAACTCAAAGTTGACGATTTCTGAGTATAGAAAAGAGTTTAGCCAGTTTAGGCTCGGCTTTCAATCTAAAACGATGAGATAGGTTTAAAATAAAGAAACGAAGGAAACTTTTGCAAAGTTTAATTTTTACCTTATCCTGTCGGATGATAATAAAAAGTCAATTTAAAATAATTTATAAAGCTAATTGTAAGTGTCCTGTCTATTGTTCTCAAGATGAACATAAAACTAGCATAGCATTAGTGCTAATGAATTCAATAAATTGTCCAATCACATAGCATATTACATTAATACTACTGCTCTCGTGCGCAATTACCAATTGTAGCAAATTATAAGCTTACACAGTCGGTTGTATGACTGAAAATATTCATTTAGCATTTCATAAACATTCTCAAGTCAGAAATGTTGTGAGCATAATCATACAGCAATAATGTTAGTTCCGCTT
>JAQFXM010005157.1:0-15525 GCA_034693345.1 Entomobrya multifasciata | reverse complement strand
TCCGCCCAGACTATGCTTTAAAATTCCAGCTTTGAAAGATTTATTTGTTAACAGATTATTCAGCCTGCTTATTCTTGCTGATCGGTTTTATGTGTGGGATATCATCGACATCAATGACCTTTTCGGTTCGGAACAGTGATTCTTAAGAAGATTCTAAGAGAACCGCATATATGTACTCAATATTTATGTACTTCCAATTCCAATACAGATTTACAGGTTGGTACGATACAACCTCTACTTTATCTTTGTTGTATGGCAAGCCTTAAAATTGAAGATTAATCATCCGTGCTAGTTAGTATGGCATGGCATGGAATATGTAACATGCAATATGTAATCCAGTATATGTAATGCTTTTAATCCAGTGAAATCCGGTGAAATTCTCATTTCATCCAATGTTACAGCTAAATATGATACGTGTTTATGGATTTGTCATTTGGGCGAATATACCAATCATGAATTTTGATGCATCACACACAGAGCCAGAACAGAACTATAAAATGGTATTTGAGAAGAATTTCAAAGGATAGGCTACGTCAGTTCATCATGTCGTATTATTGCCTAATTTTGACCTCCACGCATGGGAATGGTCAGAAATACCACGCTGCTGACGATGATAGTATTCATAGTTATGACGCAATGCATGTAATGACCATAGTGTGCTTAGATTTCCCTTTCAATGCTGTCTCAGACTAAAATGTCACATGTCATGTCACCATGAATTATAAAATGTAAAAGACACGGGGCATTGCAAAAAGAAAGGACATTCCATTAGAGAATCACATCATATCATTGATGATGAGAATCCGGAAGTGCTAAATAAAATGTTTTATTACTTCCTTTTGACCGTGAAATTATGTTTTGAAATTTGAGATTATGCAAGATTTTTCAAAGTAACTTATTTAGATAAACACCAATGCTAAAAGAATAAAAATCACGCCTTATTCATATTTTCGTGAAAAACCATACCACACACCCAGTTTGCCAATGCTAAAATCAGTTTCTTCCGTTCGTTGTCCTTCGTTCTATTTTTGAAAATCAGATGGTTATTTTCCACCTCCATTTCAGCGTACTGCACTGTTTCCAGTCTGCGCAAAAGAAACCGAAACAAACTCATGTTAAATTGCGCATTCATTTAAGCACACATATCAATATTAATTTTTGATGATTGAATTGAGACCGGTACGACGACCAGTTAGTGGCACAGCATTTTCCAATATTATCAATTTACGCCTTGTCATTTAATAATCGAAAAAAGAAGGTGCTTTGACCTTTTGGAACACGTTTCACCTAGTTTACTTGGATTCTAATTCTAAGCCAGACCAGAAGCCAGCTCAAAACTGTCACTCAAAACGCTACTTTGAATATGACAAGCGATGAGCACAAAAAAGTTCCCCTTTTTACGAAGCATATGGCAAGGATTATATATCTTAATTATAGGAACATGAAATATATTTTTCATGTATTGTTAATTTATGTAACATATTTTTGTATACATACATATATAATGGGCTCATGAAAAGAGAAAAGTTGTTTCGCCAATTCTGAGTTAGGGACCAAAGTCCAGGGTTTCCTGTTGATGAATGACACAAAAATCAAAAGAAGGATTGAGGATAACTTATTTGGGGTAATCCGCGATTTTCTCCTCAACCAAAGCATTGTTTTCTCTCTGTTTTGATATTTTTAGCAATACTTGCCATGCCATATTGTACCAAATTGCCATATTTTTTGGGTTTGTCCAATACACTATCTAGCACAAGGAAATACTCAATACATTATTCATTTTCATCAACTGCCAAACAGCAGCGTACAAAGCAAACCCTTCTGCGACGCAGTAAGCTTTAAGCGTGCTCAGCGATATGCGAAAAGAAGTAAATAAATAAGAGAATATGGAACACAATATGCCAATTACATTACGTTTCATATGAAATTTCAGCCAAGAAGAAACAAGTGATTGGATCGTGTCAGTGTCATCATCAATGCAATGTCCCTTGGATCTTATTTTGTTGGCTTTCATCCGAATTAATGAGGAAGTATCAGTTATTTTTTCGAGAAACCTTTCCCTGTTTTCCTCTTGATTCCCTGTTGAATGCATGCAGCTTGGAACTTGGAATATCTTCAGCTCATCCAAATAAATATCATAGTTCATGTATCTATCTATTGCAGCATTTATATATGCATGTTAAATTACATAGGAATAAAATTTCTATTATATTCACACGCCTAATGACATGATGACAAATATTCCATCGAAGAAGAAGGTACTTCAGTCTTTTAGGGAAAATCCAGGTTTCGGGGTCATTCTACAATATTCTTTGTTTGTCTCTAAGTCCAAAGTACAGCAATACGGAGTCGGGATTTTTCGTTTTCATACGACTCGATTCGTTCCTGTTGTTGGTTGGAAAGCTTTTTGGACTATGGACTATGTGAACTTATAATTTCCTATATACACTTCCCTATATTTCTGATGCAATCAAAAATATGTATATTATCTTCTCATGAGAATCTTGCAAAATATTGGCAAACGCAGTAAAAGAGTGTGTGTCTGGTTTTGGTTGTTGGAAACGAAACAAGTAAAATCCGGATTTTTAACCAACCTTCTAAACATCATTAATAATTTTGTGTGCAAACAGACTGAATTTAAGAGAACATTTTCACCATTACATTAAACAGAGAGAGTGGTATAAAGCTATTAAATATATTTATCCTTGTTCAATATTTTTGGTGTCTGTTGGTTCTTTCAAATTTGAGTCAAAGGAATTTCTTTTTCGTCATTCAGTCGAAAAAAAAGTTTTAAGACCTGAGCCAAATATTTCAACCTACACAATAAGCGTGTTCAGAAAAGAGGTGGAGAAAAAAAGAATAAACATCAAACGTTATACAGGTCAAAGTCCAACATTTTTTATACTTCTTTTTTAACTGTAAAATAACATACATTCAAACAAGCGTCATCACATCATTATTCATTATTATTCCGCATTATAGAGAAAACGTACACAAACAAAAAAATAAGCCATTAAATTTTGTCTATACGATTATAATCACACTTGTAATCTGCCATTATGATGTGTTATTTAACTAATGTAAGTAAAATAGACTAAACTGTAACATTCATTGCATACTTAGTAGTATCATTATGTTAAAAAGCTTTTTAAACTTTTTTGCTGTTGCCAACTCGTTTGCACTGTACCAGTTTAAGTTTGTCATTGATTGGATTTGTGGGATTAGATAAGGAGCCGTTAAGTCTGTAATTCGTACATGTGTTCCGTGAACTCTTTTCCAATTTTTATATAATTTTTTTTCTGCCAAGTAGCAAGTTACCTTGATCTGAACCTACAACAAAACAAATGGCAGTACTTTGTTATCATCATCGTTATTCTGTCACCAAATAGAAATTTCTACGTTTAGATTTGCTGGTGTGAGTTTACTGGTTAGTTCTATGGTGTTGCGTTTATTATCACACGTAAGCAAACATAACTGTTATGATCATAAACCTATTTTTAAATGTATTTTGCTTCCCATCACACCATGCACTATGCACCATAAACTCTTTGCAGACCATTGCCAAAATTAAGAATGATGACATGCACGCGTCAGGTGAATGATAATCGGGCGAGCATATAATAATCCATGTATTGCATTTTGAGAAGAACAAAAAATCAAATCAGCAACAAGCAAACAAGATCATTCATCTTTGCTGTGATTGTGATGATCTGATGATCATCCGATCAGAGCAGAGCAGAGATCAAAGTGAAGGACCATGAATGATGAATATAAAAATGTTAACAAAGACAAAAAAATGCTGAATCGATTTCTATACTGCAAATAGTTTAATTATCTTTAGCCTCTTAAGCAGCTTACGTAAGCAATTTTTTATTATATTTTTAGTTTCTTTGAAAGTAAATTGTATACAGTTTAGCAGACAATTGTATTTCAATTGTATAAAAATTAGAAACGTTGAGCTCATTGATTAGTCACTAGAACAAAGAATAACAAGTTTATTTATGTAAAAATTGAATTTATTGATTTTGGGGGGAAAAACCAGTTACGCTTGCATTGTTTTAACAAACTGGCCACTTAATTGAAAATTGACAGGTGTCAGGTCAGATATTGCATTGAAAATTTTATGATTTCGACAGTATAATGACAGGTAAATTTTTTTTTTTAAACGACTACATTCAATTTTAATTACGTAAGTAAAACAACGAACAACCAACCAATGTCCAATTAATGATAACCGGAGAAAACTGAATTTAAGAGTAGGAGTTGAATAATGAATTTTAAAAAGCATTGTTTCGAGAAAATTTGCATTGCTGACGCCAGTAGCTACATTTATAGAGCATAAGAGACTTTTACTTAAATTAGATTTCAGATTGAGTCCACCGGCACCTTAGGCAGGATTTCGTGTGTTCTGTAAACTCCATCATGCTTGGTATGCACAAAATTTAAACCCAATCAACTGCTTTCTTCATGTGATGGACTGATGGACAATTGGGAATTTGAAAAATGTTGTAGCTAATAGCTATGTCGTGCATCTTCTTGTCCATCAAACATGCATACATACGTCATTCATCTTTACATTGTTCATTTCATTAGACAGGCGACTTAAGTTTTTTAATTGAACCTTTTCATTTTTATATACATAATTAATAGCTACTGGGCTTTTTGTAACCGACACTCCACAAAATCCATTATTCATGACACGACATCATATCATCAACTGACCCAGAGTACAAAGCATAAAAATCATCAAACATGTTTTGTATGTAAACATAGTAGCTTCATTATCATTATCGTCTTCTAACTGCGAGTTGCATTGCACAACAGCAACAACAACAAGACTACTAGCAGTTATAACCAAGCTAAACTTGATTATAATGATTGTAATTACATTATTCATTTTTTACTCTAATTTGCAGAAAGCCAAGCAAACTAACCAAGTCAATCCGCGACAGCGAAGCAGCCAATTTGAATAACGTCTCATGACAAAGTTTAAATTAATGTGTATGCAATTAACGGCTAGAAGACCTTCAAATTAGAAGTCTCAGCAAAAGAAAACATTTTTTCGATGCTATTTCATATTTTTGCATGAAAGATTTTTGCAAACCACATAATTATACAGTGTATGGGACACTCAATTTTATCCGGCATTAACCGGCTGGCTATCAACTACTGAGTTGTTTTATGCATGTTACAAGTGAACTATATCTAAAAAAGCTCGACTATAGCTATGCTACAATTTAGTGCTCCTATTACCACAACTATAATTGCAAATTATAGTTTAAATATCATTCATCGCGACTCGTCTCTTACGAGGTTGCACGAGAAAACATTGCACCTTATTGCCCTCCGTATCCTCTGCTGGTGGCTTAGTTTGGCGATCATTCCTTGGAAGCGTGAAACGCTGCATGATTTTCTTGGGAACCATGCATGCACAAACATTTGATTATCTGAAAGAAGAGCTATCTGCTATCAACTGTAATAATGGATAAGAGAAAGGGAAATGGCTACATAAAATAGACATTGCCAGTTTTTTAGCCTGATGATAATTACTGACTGTACTCAGTATTTTACCACAACATAATATGTAACACGACTGTTGAATATATGTTTTTTGTTGGTGGATGAACTGCACCGGATCGTCTCATTGCATCAGAAGTTTTGAAAAGGAGACTAGTCAGTCAGTCTTGTGGTGAACTGAAATATTTTGCATGTAATTTTAAAGGAGATAAAAAAGTAAGAATTTAATAAAGTCATACGAGGTACGTGTCTTCTCCAAGAAGAATCCATAATCATACGTACACTATGGAATGTAATTTATGATATTATTTGATTATCATAATTGTGCACATCAAGAGGACGCCAAGATTCTGTGTGCCAGATTTTAATAAGTATTTATCATAAAAAAGGGAATACGATTAGTGCGGTGAATCTTAATGAAGCGGACGTAAGAGGTTAATTAATAACCATATTTGAGTAATAAACGAGTGATATATGGTATTGATATGTGAAGCGTATAGCTGTTCCATTCAAAGATACATTTTTTCGAAAGAATATCTATGTGACAAGCTTGTTATCAAACTGAACTTTAAAGTCAAGTGGCAACTACAAGTGTGAACTTTTCTTTGACCGACAGCGAAAAAGAAGGCGGAGGAGGACAAGAAGAAGGACAAAAATATTCCGTCGATAAGTTCTTTGCAAAATGTAAAAGTGTTTGGTTATGTGAGTGTCCATTTTGAGTAAAATATGACTTTCAAACATAAGCAAACTCAAAAGTTATATCATCGTCAGCAAAGCTACAGCAGCTTATCTGTCATCAAAGTTCAACTTTTTTCAGGACAACTGTAAACCAAACAAAAAAAAACGTACGAGGAATACATTTTCCAGCACCGGTTGAAATAATCTATCTATCGAATCTAACGAGGATAAACTGAAGTTTGGAAGAAAGGACTGGTAACATTCATCATAACACCTGCATATATGACATGACATACTGTCTCTGTAAGCAAAATCGTGAACCAATCACGTCCTTACTTAATCATTAAGCCACATTAAACTTGAAAGACATCTTAGAAAATTCTACCAAATACTAGCTCTAAACTGGCTTGTTTGATGACTAAATTCAAGTAAAAAGTTTCAAGGAAAAATAATCTTCCACGTAACATAAGCTAAAACGCGTGTTTAGTGAAGCAAGTAAGCTGACAGCGGTTTGGACGATTGACGTGAACTACATTGCGACAAAAACGAATGAGCTAATTAATTCCAGTAAACTCGCCTGCAAGTAATTAAAACAGCGGCATACACTTATGCATACTTCAAACCAGAGTAAAGTTGCGCTGGACAAGAGTAAAATCATTCGCCATACGTCATCAAATCACTATTTGGTTGAGTTCACCAAGAAAAGGTGACCAACTTGAACTCTTCGTCGTTAAGAATGAGGTAGAATATTTACCGTCTTGTTCAACTACGTCGTGGCTGTCGTCGTCACCCTAATCATAATCATTATTCAATTCAAATAGTTATTGCAACAGCAATAGGAAAGAGACATCATCACTACTTGTTTATCCGCTTGTATTTATTTCTTAATGAATGCCTACTCACACTGTTCCAATCATCTTTTCAACAAGAGATAAAGATAACATTGTGTATTCAAATCAAATACAAACGACTATCAAAAAAACAGAACAAACCTCCCACACAATCAGAAGTTTGTGTGTTGTAAAAAATGCGCAGTCCATAGTCCATGATTTAAAAGAATTTGCCAAATTATCCCTGTCCCAAACTCGACTTTCCTCACTGATAACATTGTCAATTAAGAGGCGTAAATAAATCCAAGCCCCCCAAACAAACGCTTCATAAAATCAGCAAAAAATTCTTCCTAATCAATTAAGTTGTTGCACAACAAACAAAACATTATCAGAAAAGTGTCGTCTTCTAGATCATCTTTTTTTCTCAAGTACAACGAATCATAATAATCACAATCAGCGTCATCGTCGTCAGTATCAAGTATAAACATTAGTAATTATAACATTTTTTATGTGACTGACCGCTAAAAACGGCTATATATGTTATGTATATGTCATTCATCATCAAGCCAAATACACAGCGTATCATCAACATCATCTTCAATCCTCGTTCATCATCGCTGATCATTTTTATATAAATATAACCTTCAGTATTCAGCAACTAATCATTTCCACATCAGCATTCGTCGAGAGTTGAGTGGACAGAACAGTCTTGAAAAGCAACAGATCTTTACAAATCAATTCAACTGAAGAACGAATTATAGCGCTGCGCGTTAAACTATTTCGTTGTCATTGTCCTCAACATATTCTGCAGAGCAGAAATTAGCAAAAACCCAAAAATAAGTAACTTCGCTTCGTACTCCAACTCTACCTCAATTTTTTAACGTTGCTGACGACGAATAGGAAAAGGACAAGCAGGAGGCGTGAACACAACACACCTCAATAAGGAAACACTTGAGCTGTACAAGAAGATAAATTAATATACAAGCTAAGAAAAAAATACTAAAGCGTCCTTACAACTTGAAGGATCTGCATTGAGAATTGAATATTAATAGAAACAGTCACAATATAAAAAACTTTAATAGTATTTCATTTATTTAAATGTAACGGACAAAAAATTAGTGCGCAATTTGTTTAGACACGGGTACAATTATTTAGAAGACAGAGCATAATAATATAGTAAATCTCCACTACTACAAGTATAATTAGAAGAAGACAAAGGAAATCAGTATTAAAATATTTAGCAACGCTGCGCTGCAATATAAAGTAGAATATTTCCTTCCGCACGTCGTAAACTACGAGGAATAAAACAATTGCCGTCATAATAATGGCCCCTACGTACTCACGAGGAAACTGTACTGATGATGTTGCCACTAAAGAAGGTGTAACATTTTCTCTTGGGACATCGTCAGTTTTGAACAAAAATGGAAGCAATGCCCCTTCAACAGAATCAGCAACTGTAACCATGATGGACGTAACGACACAACAGAAAGCTAACAAAGCTACACCTGCGCCAACTGTAGAGTTTCCGGAACTTTTGGAAAAGGCACATAGCTATAAGATGAGCAGCCGTAAAGTTATCCTTTTGAGCAGGGTAAGTTTTAAAACATAAGGCAATACATTACACATAATAGTTTAATGAGTATCAAGTAGCCCCATAAAAATGTTTTATGTCATGAAGATAACTAATCTATTTGTGTTTGTCATGTTTTAGCACGGGGAGAGCGAGAATAATTTTAGTGGAAAGATTGGTGGGGATGCAAACCTTTCCTCCAGGGGAAGAGCATATGCGGCAGCTTTAGCCAATTATGTAAATTCTTTGGATTTCCAATGTCCAGTGGAAGTATGGACATCTGGATTGAGGAGAACTATTGCAACTGCAGCCGGTGTTAAATGCAATCAGAGGAAGTCGATGAAGGAACTTAACGAATTGCATGCTGTAAGTTGATCACATTGGTTTTGAATGATATTCCATTAGACTCATTTGATTGATTGAACTTTTGCAATGTGGAAAAAAATTGGAAGATTTTTTTTGCTTTAGTTTTACTAAATGTTTCTATTTTTATATGCAGGGTTGCTGTGAGGGCATGACCTATGAAGAAATCCAAGCCAAGTACCCCCACGAGTTTGCCATGCGAGATCAGAACAAACTTGGCTACAAATACCCCAATGGCGAATCATACGAAGACGTATTGGCCCGAGTAGGACCAGTCATTGAGAAAATTGAAAAGGATGTGGAAGAGCAATCTAATAATGCGGAGGACGGAGATAAAGTTCTTTTGATTGTCAGCCATCAAGCTGTCCTCCGTTGCTTCCTTAGCCACTTCTTGAACATCCCAGAAGGTAAAAACTCAATTCAATTTGCACTAAAATTTGCATACTATTTATAAATGAAGCATCTTTTTATGAATTCAAGTAAGTGTAAAGTATTATAATAACTTAAATTTTTTCCAACAGCTGAACTACCTTACATTCAAGTACCCCTACACACAGTCATGTGGCTGATGCAAAATGAAGACTCTGGTGAATGGTCTGTTTCTCACGTCAGGTTGCCAGTAGAGTGCGTTGATACTTTCAGACCTAGACCAAAGGTACATTCATACCTTTATCTGCTCAATATTTCCATCATTTTATTTCGATTGCTTTCCACAAAATTATTGCAAAGTGAGACAGCCTAATTAATTGTTCCTTTTTTCTTTCCTAAAACCTTTTTTAGAATTGTACCCTGCAGAGAACAGAGTCGGATGCTTTAGAGACAGTGCCAAACCATTACTAAGAATGAATGACGATGATACCACTACCAGCTCAACTTCCATTACAACTGCTTATTATTTGGATGAGGAACGCTCATATTTTTCGTCGTCATTGTACCATTCATCCGGCTGTCTCGTCATTTGCAAACATCATGATGATAGATCATGTGAACCGAAAGACCGTCGTTTCAAAAAAAATAAGTTGGCACTCGAAACGTAAGGAAAAATCTATATTTGCCACTTCCTCTACTAATCCAAGTTAGTTGGAAAGGAAGTAGCGGAATATTACGACGATATGATCATTAATGATCAGCCACGGAATATGGACAACCTTGAGTTTCTAGGAAAAAGTTGTTAGATATACAATACATTATATTTATCAAATCTACTGCTTATTTGCAGCTTTTTATAAATACATATATTTAAATACATTCTTCAATATTCATGCATATATTATGTATGTCTGGCGAGTTTGTGAAGAAGAAAGTGAAGGATGCGAGAAAATGCTAGGTTTGACCTGAAAATAACTTAGACTTATACAGACAGCATAATATACTTTGTATGTTCTTCAAGAACAAATTGTTTTTTATTGCTATTTACTATAATCCATATTTATAATCATATATAATATGTAATGCTGAGGTATGACGGAGTAACGTGGAAGGAAGTAGTACAGAAAAATTAGTTAATCAGAAATATTAGAGAAGTCGCGTGATAAACGACAATTTTTTTAAAACCTTTAAATGTCGCATTTAAAATGAAATACGAACGTAAAAAAAATGAAAAATGTTTTAATGAAAAAATTTAAGTTGCAACAGAAAGATGTAGTTTTATAATATTTTAATCACAACACACTCTTTTTTTTAAACAGTTGATTAAACTGAACATAATGTGCATAATACCTGCATAACTTTTAAGTGTATTCAAATTAAATTAGTTTTTTATACCGCAATTTTAAAACGTAAAGAAACTTTGTTTTACTTGACTTTGTGATATGATTATAAGGTGAAGAATTATAATAAATTATTTCAAACAAAACATTGAACAGTAGTAAATACTGCTATCCACAAATAGACTGCTATATTAGTTTTAGAAAAAAACAATTGATTGTAAATATCAAAATAATTAAAAAAGCTTTTGAATATGTTGACCATAGTCATGAAGTGAAATGTGTAAAATGTAAATATTTGTATTAGTACTTAACACATCACGTCATGTAGTACTGGGTGGTATTTCAGTTATGATTACCATGAAAAAAACTGATCATACGTCATACGATGATAAATTGGGTAAATTTTCCCTAATGTATTTTTATAGTGCGATGTGCTATTGTACAACTGTGTAAATATTGTGTGTGAATGTTTAAACGGAAGGAAGTGAATAATGTACAACAGTAAAAAATCATAAATATTAAAAATAAAATAATCATTTAATATACAAAAAACTTGTTTACTTTAAAACATTTTTTGTTGAATTTCATATATTTTACGAGTCAGTAACCCAATTCAGTTGGTACCCGAGCCGAAGGCATATTACATAGTCAGTGCATAATTTTGGAACAGTTACACCATAAAGGTGTAAAGGTCAGGTGTTATGCCATTGGTACAGCAAGCATATCTCTTCAACAATTCTCTTTTCATAGCAAAACGACTACAAGAAACAACATCATTTATTTATAGATTTAACATGCGGAGAGTTAAAACTTTCAACGTTACGTAAAAAGTAAACAAAGCTATTCACTATTCAGATAAAAAATGTATCATCAATTTTACTAACAATTTCCCTATTACTAGAGCTAGAGTGTCGACTGCAAATATAACATACCTCTTATGAACTCTTATGTAATTATAATTTATTGACACATGGCATAAATAACCTGAAAAATCAACTCAAAGCATTCCGGGATTGGAATAAAGAGTACAAAGAGTCATTTCAGGCAACTTCAAAGGCGACTCCAAAGGTAAAGGTTACTTGATTATTTACTTCATCAAAAATAAGCGATTTATGCAAGTCTATTTATTTTCATGTACTAAATCAGGTATCAGTACATCTATTTGCTGTACTGAGTACATCAAATTACTATACATTATCAAATGGACTCAGGGTACATTATTGGAATTTTGGATTGCGAAACTGTTTGTGTTCGCATTATTTTCACGCTATCTGCATCGCGAACTAGTCCTCTAGTCATGCTTTGGAAGTATGATTTAAAGTAATTTAACAATGCCCATGAATTCGACAACCTTGGCAACAGCAAGAGTTCTTTCACTTATGTATATATCAAGCAGCATATATTTAAAACCGATAAAAATGCTAGTTACGTGGTTTAGTAAAACTTTATTTCAAGTTATCACTTTCGTTTGAGGTCAATAATATATGATGTATGAAAATTTTGAAACGCGCATTTTTGTTTCTGCACTTATACTAACACAAAAAATGAGCGATGACTATTCGCAAACTCGTAGATTGACTATTTATCAATTACATCTAGCCTTTTTTATATATCACACCAAACGTAGGTTAAAGTTTATCAGAAAACAGCCTAGTGTCTATTGTCCAGTTTGCTATGCGTCATTTTGTGCGACCTGACATGATGTTTAGGAGATATGCATGATACTTAGGTGTCCTCTAGAGTATCTTTTGGAAAAATTTCAGAAATTCTAAAAATGTACCAATAATTAATAACTAGGATTCTAGGATCCCATGTGGTAAGCAGTTGATGTTGATGGTATAAACTTATGAAACGCACATGTTTCGGTTGTAAATGTTGATGTTAATTTTGGTAGAAAAATCAGTCAAAAGTGATAAATGTCAAACTGATTCCATGTGCTATCTAGATGATTAAATTGGTCATTAGGTCACCTGGTAAAATATTGGCGATTGTGGCGTAATTCAAAGTCATTATACAGCTCTATTGGATATTGGAAGGTACAAATGAGGATATTATTCGTGGAAAAATATGAAAACGTTGATTTAGACTCATTTGACTTCTGCAGCTTGTGCTCTCGACGAGTAATCTTTATTATGTTTGCATACACTATTTAGTACCTACTTTTTAACCTGAAAATTACTCCAGTGACGCATGCCACTTTATGGGTTAGCCTAAACGTCGTACCATGTCCAGCCCATAAAATGCAATTGGTTGTGTTCTCATTTCTCATCAATTAGTTAACTCAAATCATCTTAAATCACTTTAAAGCCACGTGCGGGATTCGATGTAAACATTGTTGAAGTAAAATCTGCGAAGTTATCATTCAACGCAAATTTAGTTGTTTTTAACAAGATTGTTGACTGTTAGGAACCTTGATCCAAGGCAATGACAAAAGAGTCACTGTTCAATGATGAGCTCTAAACCAAGTCATATATATTTTTGTGGTTATAAACAAACTTGAAAACCGGAAAATTCCAAGAAGTTGAAGTTGTTTACATTGCCCCAGGTCATGCATTTCCTTGTAAAGTATTAATTTTTCGCGTTTGATGAGACAATTATAGGTAACAGGAAGTTGTGCAGAGATGAACAAATAAAACATATCATATTGTTTAAACATTCTCTGGTTAAAGACCGCAAATTTCCTTATAAATACAAATAAGTTACAACTTATTTGTATTTATAGTTCAAATACTACGATCGGGTGTGGTTGGTGGCCCTCAACCCTTTAGTCCTAATTTTAATTATAATTGGAAGAAGATGAAACCATAATGCGTCAAAAAAGTATAAACCACAGCAAAGATCAAAATAGTGGGAATTCTTCCGATCCACTGACTTATGGCGCAAATTAAGATGGAATTTTAAGTAAATAGTTCATAAAATCCTGGAATTGTTGGTGGCATATATCTTGTTATGGCAAGCATAACTTTTATATAGCTTTCCCTAAACTATGTAATTTTTTCGTAATGCAATAAAAAGCAGAACACACAGATTATGTACATTTATGCATGTAAATTGTTTAATCAGACCTTGTTCATGTTTGTTTGAGGTTTCCAAAATCAGCTTCCACAAATATCATTGAGCTGTTGCTGGATGGCACTGGTAATGTTTTTTACATGGTTATCTTCAACCTACACAATTGAATTTTCAATAAATGGAGATTCTTGGTGAAATTCCATCCGTATTCGGATGATATGAAGGTTTTGGATCGAAACTGTGCAAAACATTTTTTTCTGCGTATTCAACATTTTTTTCTTCTTTTATCCTCCTTGACATGCCACTGTTCCCAAGTCTAATTTTAATGGAGCATTGTAACCGTAACCCAATCAGAAAAACTAACCACAATCGGATCAATCAACATTGTTATTGTTTACTACAATACAAACAGGAAAATCATCACGATTTTATTCAGACCACAATAAGGCATTGAAACAAAAAATTGTACATGGTTTTTATACGTTTATTAAGTGGCGAAGCCACTTATTAACTTCACGATGTCCGTCCGTCCGTCCGTCCGTCTGTCTGTCCGGACAACAACTCGAGAACGCATTGACCGATTTGGTCCAAACTTGGGTCATGGGTACCTGGGGTCATGACCTCCTTCACCACAAAAATTGACCCCAAAAGGTCAACGGGGTCAAAAGTTAAGGCCCTGAAACTTGTCAAAAGTGCCATATATTGTACTAATATGGTCCATAAATGACCTCAAATGACCCCATACTTGACCTCTAATGACCTCACACTTGACCTTACGATTAAGATTTCAAATTTTTACGTCGCCTATACCAAGTGACATATCATTCGACTCGTCTAATTGAGCTTAGCAAAGATCAGGTTTTGGTTTGTACATAACTAGCGGTTACAGTTAAATGGAAAGGATCAACAAGCTACAATTTTCAGTAAAACTAAACTGTAAACTGTGGAAGCAAAACTAACTTAATACATATTGCTTCGCCACTTGGTTACTCCTAGCTTGATGGGTTTATTCAAACCATAATTAACTGGAAAAAAAGAATTTATTAACATGAAATTCAAGATATTTAACCACAAATTCAATTCAATATTTTTATTTTACCAATGAGTGTTTTACAAACTTGTCTTGCAAGTGGATTGTCTCTACCTTTACCAAAATTACAATAAAGCCAAAGCGAAAGGTTGAATTTTATTGTTACAAATTATTTCTTCAGTACAATAAATAGGCAATGAAATCTAGATATTTACAGTAGTTTGTGCTATAATCTGTAGTTTAATTTTTTCAAGACAAGGAAATATACAGGGATTTAAATGGAAATGTAATGAAATCTATTTGGTGGAGTAGTAGTGGTAGTAGCTTCTTTTGTTATTGTGGAACCGTCCGGTTGACCAGTAGTGGTTTCTTCCCCTTCCTCCGGTGGACCTGTGGTGGTGGTATCTTCTGGAGTTGTGGGTTCAGTGACGGGAATACAACCAACGAGCTCAGGCTTAGAACACAACACGTATTGTAACTGACCACAAGTCAGAGATCGAATTCGACTTAAAATGGTATTGTTGCCCCTTTCTATGGCCAAGCAAAGTTGAATAGTAGCCTGCAGATATGGAACACCAGCCAAGTTCAACGATCCGGAAGTACAATCATTATTCAAAGTAAAGTTGTTAGGATTTTCGGCTTTGTAAATCCCATCAATCCAGTAAATATTTGGACCTGTGGGAAATTAAATTGCATGAATTAATTAATAATATAATAATAAGCTTTGCTGCTTCAAAGCTTTTTTGTGTATGACAAACCTGCATCAACTAAATAAAGCATTATTTGTAAATAGAGATCTCTGTCGGTAACTTTAGC
>JAQFXM010005156.1:0-15525 GCA_034693345.1 Entomobrya multifasciata | reverse complement strand
CTTTCTTCGAGGTCGACTAAAAAAGTTCAACAAAATGCATTGTCGACTATAAAAATTTCGACTAAAAAAATTCCGCTGTGTAGCAGTCGTTTATGTAAAGTTCGACAATAAAAAAACGGTCGACTAAAAAAATTCGTCTCCATATATTAAACTAAAACATAGATATACTAAGAGGAAGTCGACTCTATTATTGCGTCCCGAAATTGCATGTAAAGCAACACTAACCGCAATACATATTATTATAACAGTACATAGTAGTAACCCAAATACAGTGATTGGAATTTCATCAATTTTTTCACAAGAATTCCAATTAAAATGGAAGTTGCCCAGAACGTTGAGAATAAGGTCATACTTATATATATTTCGAAAGCTTCTTCCATTAACTTGTGAACAAGTGAAATAGAATTACAAAATTTTATCATCAATCTATCTGGTAAATTAGCAGATGTTAGGAAAATTAATATTTCTGCAATTGAAACTAAACTGTGTAGACCTACAGATAAAGCTGTTATAACTATTGTGTATGTTCTAATGCAATCTGAAATGCAATACCATAAAATTGTACAAATTGCGATTATAGTTGAATTTTTAAACAATGGAATATGTTTTATATATTTTATGTGGTTTAAACTTGACGACAATGAATTCCAGAATAAGACAAGGTAAAAAAATATTGACACATGGGCCATTAAAATTATTCCGATTAGTGTGGCTTGGACGCCGTGATCTATTGGTTTGGTTGTGTCTTCTTTTTTGTTCAAACCTGAAAGTTTCAAAAAGGGTTTTTATTTAAATTAAAAGCTGTTTATTTGATGGATTTTTTACAATTTTAACTTACATTGATGAACTTTTCCACGCAAATCAATCAATTGATTTACACCATGAATTGTGGAACTATGTCGACGTTGTAAGTATAATATAAATGAGGATGAAAATGTAAGAAACGAAATTAGAGCAAATACTGAAATTTGACCAAAGTTGTAAATTCGAGTAGTTTTACTGTTTAGGAAGAAATTATAGAGAAGTATGCAAGTGCACAAGAAACCGATAAGAATATTGAAGACGTTGGTAAAATGAAATGTAGTTCGGTTTTTATTATTTATGCGAATCTGATTTGAAGGTATATCCCAGTATATTTCGTGTGGCGGCAAGTAAAAGAACCCTGATTTTATTATGCGGCACCATTTCTTTTCAATGTGGCGAAGCATGTTTTAAGCCAACCAAACTTTGGAAAAGGTGCGCTCTAAATGTCACTAACATTTATGAAGTAAGGAAGAATTCTTTATTGAACATCAAAGCTATGCTGTATTTAATTGCTTTTTACAATGTCACTTGGAATACTTAATTTACATTTTCAAGAAAATAGACCATGTGATGTGTACATGCCTGATAAATGTTTGATAGGTAAATTATTGCAGGTTACGTTTTTAGAACTTTTTATTGCTCTGCGAAATTTGGCTAAATTAACAGTCTGCATTATATGATTTTAAAAATGACTAAATACGTGAGTTTTTTATTAATTGCCATACCACGGAAGCATTACTTCCAAATATACTAATTTTGTGACATTCATTAACAGACCAACAAACCGCTGAATTTTTTGTAGGTTTTAAGCAATTTTTCCAACGGTTATATGCTTTTTTGAAATATTAGCCGTCATTTTCTTTAAATTGTAATTGACAAATGGATGTACAATTCAAAAAATAGTTTGTTGATTAGGTCCATATAATCCCTACAAAATAGTAAACGTATCTTTCAACTTTGAAACATTACGGAAAATATACAGCAATTTGAAAAATAATTTACAGTCATTACAATTTTAAACGAACTCAGTTTACCGGAAAAAATGACAGGAAAATTAATAAAATTTAAACTTAAACATATAATTCTTCAAGAAATTTGACCACATTAAATCAAGTTTGGATAATTTGGCACTTTATTGAAGACAATTTAAAATTCTATTGATCTACAGCAATTAAAATGTTAGAAAATTAAAATCATGTCAAATACCCGACCTCGAACATTTTGCACATAATTCATTACAAAAGACTTATTTATATTACAGAAAGGCCTATACCGAATTTCAATGGATCTTACAGCTTTAGCTTCATACCAGATTTCTTTAGCAGCCATTTTAAATTTTGCATTTCTAGTTTCCACGAAAACCATTTTGCTCATATACTCACAATGGCAAACAATTTCTTTTGATTTTTTAACTATACTAGATATCACATGTAAGCACATCAAGACCGTAAAACATGTTGTTGCTGCAGCACCAAGAAGTAATCCAAATATCATCGGAGCAATATCACCAGATTTATTTACGATTATAGCAATCAAAATTGATATAGCCCAAAATATTATGGAAAGGGATATACCACCAAAAAGCTCCATAGCATCTTGAGTCATCTTGTGAACTAACAACATTAATCTACAAAATAGAAGCGTATATCTACAAGGAAGACGGTTAAAGTTGGATGCTAATAGTTTTGGGATTGAATACATATTTGACATACCGCCAAGTGCGAGCGTTAAAAATACGGTATATGTCCTAGTGCAATCTTGGATGCAATAAAGTGACATAACTCGAGTTAAAATAATAATGATCTTTCTCATAAATTTTGCATTGTTTAAAATTTTGGTGGTGTGCAAAATGTAGTGAATTGGATCTAAGTTAAAAATGAAATATGATGGTATTCCCAAGTAAGCCATTAGGAGGATTCCAAATATTAGCATGTATACGGCTGCGTCCATACCTGAATTTATGTTGTCGTCTTGTCGTAAACCTTGAAAACAAAGTGTTTCGTTAAAATACCACATATGTTTAAACATTTATTTGCATTTAAGAGTATTTTACATTTGTAAACTTTGGCCCGTAATCTAATTAGATGATTTAGTCCAGAAAACGTTGATGGATACAAAAGATGAAGACAAATTACCGAAGTGGATGCAAATGTTATTATAACTGTTGAGCCAAGAATGGATATCTGTCCAAAGTTAAGGCCTTTCGGTATTTCATTTCTAAAGTAATAATAATGCATTAGAACGAATAAGCTTAGTGTGCCAAGTAGAAGGTTCACTAAAATATAGAAAAAACGAAACTTTTTATGCTTTGAGTTAATCACAAGCTGCTTTGTATTAGCATTCCATAATATTAACGGTGTGTGCAAATAGAAAAATCCAAGGTTGATGGCATGAAGCCAAGACTTTTCAGCAGATCGGACCATATCGCAAACTGAAATTGAAGTATTTAGACTATAAACTCAAGTGACGCGACTGGAGTACCTATTATAATATTTAAATTTTTAATATGATGAGGTGGAATTAAAGAAATTAGCGATATGTCATGCATAATTATTAACAATCGCTAGATCTGTAAAATCGCTTGTAATACTACGAACAAATTGCGCCTATTCCCATTACATTTAAATGATCTTTTTTTAGTTTTATATTTGATGAGACCTCTTCAGTTTAGCAACATGCCAATCAACGACAAGTTAAGGTTAATGCTGGGTAATTTGAACAAAGTAAAACTACACAGTTAACTAGCCATACGTCTGAATCTATTAGATCAGCTTAGTACAAAATTATTTATCTATTTTACTAAATTGTATAAAGTAGTTGTAGTTTATACATGTGTCTTAACCAGTTTTTGAACCTATAATTGTGATAGCCAATGTTCAATAAAACTTATTGTAATTTAAGTAGAGTTTTAAGCATATTCATTTGTTGTTTTTCAGGATTAGAAAATTAAAATTAAATCGAACACCCGACTTTTTATATTTTCAACGTAAGTCTTTAGAAAAGATAAATTAATGTTATAAAAAGGTCTATAGCGAATTTTGATGGGCATCACAGCTCGCACCTCATACCAAATAGCTTTAGCAGTTGTGTTAAATTTCTGATTTCTAGTTTTTACATAAGTAAATCTACTTGCACTTTCACACTGGCTAAGAATTTGATTTGACTTTTTAACTATGGTGGATATATTATATAAGCTTACCAGTACGGCAAATAGTTTAAAGACTGCCGTACCAAGTAATAGTACAAATATCATTGGAGCAATTTCGCCAGATTTCTTTACAATAATAGCAATTAGTACTGCAACGGCCCAAAATATGACAGAAAGTGCTTTGCTACTAAAATACTCAGTAGCTTCTTCAATCAACTGATATATCAGTAGGTTTAATCTACAATAGAAAATTGTTTGTCTGCAGCTTAAGTTTCTACAATGAACTAGTAGTATTGATAGGATAGAGTACAAATTTGAAACGCTTCCAAATGCAATTGTTAAAAATATAGTATATGTCCTTATACTGTCAAGAATGCAGTAAAATGAAACAACCCTGGCTGAAACCGTAATATATTTCTTTAAAATTAATTCAGTACTCAAAAGGTTAGACGAATGTAAAATATAGTGAACTGGATCCACATCAAAAATAAAATACGATGGCATTGATATGTAGCTCATTTGCATAATTCCAAATATTAGCAGGTATATTGCAATATCTATACCAGATCTTCCTTTGTCATCTTGACGTAAGCCTAATGAAACAAAAACAATTATATTATTTGACCGACAATTTAAATCCAATATCCCAATAGTAAGTATCTTACATTTATACACATTCGCTCTAAACACAATTAGTTGATTGATTCCTGAAAGGGTCGACGGAAACACAAAATGTAGAAATATCACCGAAGTGGATGAAAATGTTATCCAAACCGTTATAGCAAGAACTGATATCTGTCTAAAGTCTAGTCTAGCAAATAATTCATTCGGAAACAAGTAATACCGGGTAAGTGTAACTAGACTTAGTAAACCGAGTAAAACATTTAGAAAAACAATGATACAATGAAAGTATTTCCGTTTCGAGTTTATTCTATACTGGCCTTTGTATATATTCCAATCAACTAAAGACGTAAGTAAAAAGAAGAATCCAAGGTTTATGAGATCAAGCCAAGATTTTTCAACTGATCGGGCCATATTGCACATAAGAATGAAATGATTGACTTTATGACAAAATTCATTAAGGCCTTCTTGAGTCTGAAAACTGCCACTTCCAATTATTTTTGAGGTGACCTTGAATGGTTTAAAAGGCATTTGCAATTCCCTATTATTACAATTATTTATACACCATTTATAAAATTCTGCATACATAAGAATAATTTAGTTAAAAATTTTGCGCATTTTTGCAAAATTTGGTTTGCCAATTAATTTGATGACTAGCTGAAACATCAGTATGAAATGTTAACAACTTTAACTCAACGCTAGGTAATTTGTCCATACGTTCCAATTATCTTCAGAATTTTTGATCTATCAATCATTTACGAATTGCTGTTTAAATGTGTTATAATATATTAGTGTATTCATAATAAAATACCAGTGTAAATTTTAAAATGCATTAATTCCGAAAATTGGTCACGGGTTAACGCGCATCAAATTTAAAGTTATCTTATTCTGTAACGATAGACTATTTAATTTAGCAACATTATATCAATTTATTGTGTAAGGCTATATATTATGCTCATTTTCATCATTTCTAATCATCAGGAACTATAAATGTTTCTGACTGACCATTTAAAGGATATCAAAAATTAAAATCATATCAAATATCCTACTTTGTACATTTTGGACGTAAGTCATTACGAATGCAGAATCTATGTAGCAAAAAGGTTTATAGCGAATTTTAATGGGTGTCATAGATCTTGCCTTGTACTATATAGCTTTAGCAGCAGGTTTAAATTGAGCATTTTTACTTTTTGTGTGCTCTAAACTACTCATAAATTTACAGCGAAAGGATATTTGATTCGATGTTTTAACTATACTGGATACCACATGCAAGCAAACAAGCACCCCAAGACACGTTGCCCCTACAGCACCAAGTAGTAACATTAAGATTATTTTAGCCGCCAGATTTCTTTACGATGATGGCAATCAACACTGATATAGCCCAAAATATGACAGAAAGCGCTACACCACCAAAAAGTTCGACAGATTCTTGAACAAATTTGACGACTATTATAGTTATTCGACAATACATAAGCATATATCTGCAAGGTAAATTACTTGTATTTGCTGAAAGTATTTCATAGATTGAATACGTATTTGAAACACTGCTAAGTACAAGTGTTAAAAATGTGGTATAGGTTCTGACACAATCTAATATACAGTAAAACGATAGAATTCGAGCTAAACCCATTAAACTCTTTTTCAAAACACTTGAATTGCTGAAAACGTGGGATGAGTTTAATATGTAATGAATTGGATCGAAATCAAAAATAAAATATGACGGAATTCCACAATATATCATTGTAACGATTCCGATTATAAACAAGTACACTGCAATGTCCGTACTCAAAATTCTCTTGTTGGTACGATGAAAGCCTAAAGAAAAAATATTGGTATTTTAATAAACAGAAACGCCTGCTTTATTTAATATGAGGGAATAACTTACATTCATGCACCTTAGCTCGTAATTTGATCATTTGGTTAATTCCTGAAAATGTTGACGGATACAAGAGATGTAGACAAATCCCTGAAGTAGAAGAAAATGATATGCAAATCGTCAAAGCAAAAATGGATATCTGGCCAAAGTTTAAATTTGGCGACGTTTCACTTTTAAATAAATAATAATGTATTAAAACAAGTAAGCTTAGTGCGCCAAGTAAAATACTAAGGAAAATACAGACACAACGAATACGTTGTCTTTTTTTGATGATTACAATTTGGCCTGTGTTTTTATCCCAATCAATAAGGGGAGTTGGTAAAAAGAAAAATCCGAGGCTTATAGCACGTAGCCAAGACTTTTCAACTGATTCGACCATTGTATTGTTAATAAAAATGAAATATTTTTTTCAAGCAAAAAAACCAGTAACAATCGTAAATTCAGGTCAAGGTAAAGACTCCAGAAAACTCGAATTGAAATTTGAATCTGAACGTTACCTTTATAGGACTGTATCGAATCATTTTTTATTTTAAATGCAGTATGGCTGCATATTCATTTTAAAATTACATCGGATTAGTTTTATTAATACCACCTCTCATTGCAAAATTGGTTGCATATTATCAAAAAACAAAGATAAATCATAAGCTATTTGGTATTATTCTTTGGATGCTATTCTAATGGCAAAGCTTTTAGTATTTGCAGTGGGTTAGTAATTTTGTATTAGATTCTACTTAAATAATACATAATTGGTTTTTTCAGATATAATATAATGTAAGCACTGCATTGCCAATACAATGGAACCACTTAAAGGTGCACATAATGTAGTTTAATTTAAATGCGATGTGAAGCAATATCTTTCAAGCATTATTTGACAAGTGAGTGCGCTTATGATTAAGTAAAATTTTAATTTCGAACCGTGCATTTAACATTCTGATGACATATTATTAGACATTATACGTACAAAAGTTTTGAAACCCAATCACTTAAATAGATTTGTAAACCACTTCAATTTTATCGTTTTTAAATATATTATTGAACGTGAAATAATTCGATATAAATAGTGGCACAGAACATCAAAAATCTCGTACAAGAAACAAGTTATAGATATAAGCAAACCACCTGCTAAAATTACAAATATTATCACGATATTTCCTTCCATTGTTGGTTTTTTAAATTCCCTATTTTTCCAACCATCACTTTCATAAAATGTTTGCATATAAAATAAATCCGACCACCAGCCCCACAAACCAGCCATTTCGGTAGCTCTTACTCTATCAACTATTTTCGATGGAACCCAACCTCCAATTTGAAATGTAAGAAAATTGGTAGAGTAGTTTTCTTTTCCTATATCAATTTGACTACCAAACACCGAATTCATCCTGTTATTTCTTGCATGTTGTTTTGCAAATTTATTACACATGTACTCCGGAAGAACCAATGCAGTTTTATTACATACAGCAAAACTTTCATAAAGAAAAGTTTGATCAGAATTTAGGAATGTTCTTCGTGTATAGCGTCCACACTCTTTATATTCATCAATTCTACTCTGATTTAGCAGTGATTCACACCATTCAGAGAATTCTTGAAAAAGTCTACGCGATTTAGGATTCAGTCTTGTTTTTTTATAGATTAGAATTTTTGTTCGTTCTAACGTTGATATGTTCTTACCTGTAATAGGTAAAGATACTAGTTGATGTACTTCCGATATTATATGTGCATTAAATAATGTTGCGGGTTTAAATACATGTTGCGTATCAAATTTGACATATTTTGGTACTAATGTGCTATTATTACTATTGGATGGGAAAGTTTCAAAAACAAATTCTAAAGGTCTAGTAAATATGTCAAATTTGTCTCTCACCAATTCAATAAAGGTTTCATAAGGCTTCACTCTTTTAGGGGCAATTATGTTGTAAACGTTGGTATTCTTGTACGCATTACTCAATACAACGCCCACCAACAAAATTGCAGTAATTAGAAACCGTAGACTACAAAGTTGGTTTAAGGAATCGTGAATACCGTCTCCTTGTTCAAGTAAAATTTTAACTACAGAAATAATATGGTTTCCTAAACTTGATACTCGCTGATTCCTGAAATACCACATTTGAAACACTGAAAGGGTTTTTGCCACAATTATTACAGTTATAAGAAGAATAATCCAAATATATTTGTCAAACACTGAAACCATTTGATCAAATTCGAAACCGTATGTTGTATGGGTTTTTACACAGCTCACAAATTGTAAGGCACTTATTCTGTCTTCGATGGAGAATAGTGCGTTAGGTTGTGGTTCACTGTGGTCCGACATGAATAATATAGCTTCCATTATATTATATCCATATTCCGTATTGTTTAATATGTACCCCGGAAATACATTACCATTCTTACAATTAATAGGGGAACCATGGTCAATACTATAGCTTTTAAAAATTTGTTGCCATAAAAGTGTATACGCAACACCAATTTTGTCTCTTATTTTAAACGAATTTGCAAACATCCATGTACTATCATATTTTGAATCAAAACATGACGTCAAGTGACTACGTACAGCGTTTGCGATGTCCCCACCAGAATACAGTTTCCATTTAATTGGTTTACTTAAAGCGTGGGGGTTAAGTGCTTCCAATCGGTCTATCTTAACATTGGTCTTTGATACTTCTGCATGAATAAAGGTGTCAAAAATCGCAGGATATCCAATGTGACCTTTTGTCACCAAGCTCTGTTTCTCAAGTGTACATTTAATCCAATTTGAAATTAAATTTGGAGGTATAAATTGAAAAGTATGAGTAATAAAAACATTGATTGGGCAGTCATAGTCTGAAATTTGAAATGATGCATACGCCGATGTTACTTGATTACTAACCATTACAGGACGCGGTGGCAGATGAACTGAACTGAAATTTTTGACTGTGGGTGGAAACAGGTAAAAGTTTATGAAACATTTCGAAGGCTTTGAAAAACTAGAAAAAGTTTGAAGATCCAATGAAGGACACCACACTATGTCACTTAAGTGTTCATTAGCTTCTCTGGAGTAGTTTTTTGAAATAAATGAATGTTCTGGACAATTACTTTCAAATTTAAACCTTGATATTTTAGGGGAAATTATTAGTAGTGGATGTTTCCGAAAGTACATGTTAGTTGATTGGTAATTCGTAATTATTAGAAGACAATTTGTCCGTTCGCCAAGAGTTGATTCTACAAGGTCTTCAAGATACTCCTTGTAAATGATTTCAGAAAGATATTTATGACTCGTTACATAAGCAGCTATGTGAAATAAGCAAAGTAGTCGGAATAAGTTAGTACTTGCCATCTTACAATAATTTTAGGATTTACGAATCAGAACCGTGAATTATTGTATTGGCTTCGGCTAAAACATTATATTACGTTTAGTATTTACTTTAATAATTTTAATACTTTGGATTTGTTATGACTTATTTCAAGAAAAACTCAATTTATTGGACTTCAAATTTACTTATTGAGAATTAAAAAAATACAATTTGCAGAACAATAATACTTTGGCAAACTGAACAACTGAGAACGTCAAAATTCGAATATTCTTCAACTGTTTTGGATAAGAGTTTTTGACATCAAGAGTTCATACACACTCCTTTAAAAACTGTTTTGACATACGGTCGATGACCAAATTACTCAGAACTAATTACTTTTTATAATTTATTTTTCGTGGAGGGCTTTACCGATTTTAATAAAAGCGGTTTTGGTTATTTTGTATTGAAAGTTTTACATGTGGATTCAAAGCATGGTTGAGGTAGCAACTATCTGAACTAAGCAACTAGAAATCAAGCACAGTATCTAAATACGCTTTATAAGGGAAATATTATGATCGCAATATATTCTTTAGTATCAAAAAATGGTCTAGGTTGGCTTTAATCGATGCATATCTCATATCTAATCTGGCTTAGTTATATGTGTTGCTAATCAAAGAAACTGTATACAGGTCACAAGTAAAAAACAATACTCGCAACAACAAGTTAAACTCGCAACCAGGTGTACGATAAAAGAGAATAGATTTTAATAACGTGTAAAAATGAACTGTCGAAATGTTTTGCAATTACAAAATGATAATCCAACAAACAATTTGAAGGCCAAGCTACTCCAAATGGATGATTAACAAGTGGAAGAAAAATGGTAAACAACAAAATAATATCGTACACAATGTCGACAATATAAGTAAATATCAGTTGTAAAACGAAATAAATAATCTTTTATCAAGTCTGCAAAATCATAAAGTCTGCAAGTAGGATCATTACTTAAAATACTTTTTATCAGGAAATGTTAGATTACATTCTTTATAAGCCCTGTATTTAAAACAACTGTCATAAAGTCTACTATGGTGCGATGTAATTTCCGATTTCGGCCAAAAAGGCGTTGCATTTCTTGAGATCTTAAACCTTGATATGAACGTAAATTATTTAAAAACTTAACCATAAATTTACATAGTATAAATTATCTTCTTTCTGCTATTATGAATAAGTCCAGTCCAGATAGTAAATTTGTTTCCGTATTTTTTATATTACAGCTCAATTTGTATTTGAGATAAAAGTAGAATGTAGCTATAAATCGGTTTTAATTGGTATGCAAATTTTGAACATGTTGCTCGCTTCAGAAATTCATGCTGAAATCAAAAATTGGCCCAAAAATTGAGATAAATACTTTCACATGTTTAAGTGAATGATGTAAAATATTCAATACTTTCGATAACATTGAAGCTTATAAGCTGACTAAATATAAAGTAAGGTATTTATACCATTTTTATTCTAAAACATTTATTATTTGTTTAACAGATTAAAGTTATCAAGATAGTATATTTCATGTAAAGTATCAATTTTTAGAAGCCATATTGTTAGCCATGATTGCCTTTTCCACTTTGCTAAGCTTCCTTCGGTTATAAGTTTACTCAAAGGTGTAATCCTATCCATGTATTGAAATAACTGGTCAACCTCACTAGTGCAACAATGACCAACCGATTTTTTTGGAGTTCTGTTTAAGCTCTTATTTAACCTCTAAATTAACAAGTTATAATAGAATGCTAAGTCAACTTATATTTATAACATTTACTTATTGTTTAAAATCACCACATTAACTATCACACTCAATACAACGTTAAGATAGTCAATTTCCATTTTAACGCTAATAATACCTCTGTGTAGTGAACCTAACCGTATTATTATGGGTTGACTAGCAACGTAGCAACCAATTCCTTATAAAGAATTGTCCTATCAAGAACTTTTGCTTGAAATTTCCATATTCTTAACGTTTCTGTAGTGTTTTCAAACACAAACCTTCCAATTGTAAATACACAATGGGAAACAATAATTGAAAATAAGATTGGAAAAACTCCAAGGCCCCCTACAATTATACTTCCAGTCTTTACTGCAATTATGGTAGCCCTTGTGCTAACAATTATGATGATAATTGATGTCATTATTTGTGCTCCACAAATACTGTTTGCAAATTTGACTACTACAATGTAGCATACGTAAATTTTATTATAAAGCAGAAATGCATGACGACAGGAAGGATAAGATACACACTTCTCAAGTAACCGGAAAAAGGAACTAGCAATCCCGTTAGTTAAAAGTATATAATTTCTCATTACAATAGCAGTACATTGACATTCTGCACTTGTTATAAAAAATCCTACCATTTTAAAGACAATTGAGACAATCAAGTCAAATATAGTTGGCTCGATTTGTTCACGAAATTGTTTGTAAATGAAACTTATTACAAGATAAATTGGATCCCATTTAAAATAAAACAGGAAAACTGGCGTTAAAGTACTAACTACTTCATACAGTGGTAAATTTAGAAATATTGTTAATCCAAACAAATCAAATGGTTTCTTCCTTTGAATAATGAACTGAACTTCTGAAATATAAAAAGGAGTTTAAATTTTACGTTCTGAATCGTGAGTAAAAAATATTACCTTGTGCGATGTTTAATTATCTGATTACCTTTCTGAACCAAAGCTATTAGACTTTTGTATAATTCATAGTTTCGAGGCTTTAGCTTTAAAGGGAAGCTATGGTCCTTTAGTTGTAGCCAATTAGTCACTGGTAGCCAACATGTACCTTCATTTATCATGAGAATATCAGATAGTAAGGAAATCGTTATCATACATGATATTGATGCTGGAACCAAAGCTTGAGTATGATTTATGAATTTATTTGGTAGAAGAACAAAAAAGCAGAGTAAACTTGATAATATGAACATTGCTCGAGAAAACGTTGAAAAGTAAAAATAATTTTGAGGTTTTCGTTTAAATTTAAAATAGTTCATTTTCCAGTGAAATAATTTCAAGTCGTAAAGTGGTTCGCCAGGAAATGTTTACTTGTCGATGAATAAATTGAGGTGGTGAAGAGCTAAAATTAGAACGGTTGGCATTGTTATAAATTTCTCGGCGTAGCCGCGTTTGCTTTTAAAGTGCTTGTAGTTATATAACTTCAGAGAAAGAACAAAAATGCAGCAATGAATTTGGAGTTATTTTAACTTTGAACAAGGTTGAAAGTTCATACTTTAAAAGCATTTTAATCCATGATGTTATTTCAGTGTATAAATTGATACTTACATTTAGGCATATACATAATAATTATGCATTGTAAATTAGTAACCAGCATTGCATAGTAACCCTTTGATTAATGTTAGCTCAGGAACTAAAAATATACCATTTAATTATAGTACGGTGGACAAATAATAATAATCTTAAAGGACAAGTATATAGCTGAGCTATTTTAACTACAATACAATAACTAAAAAATTGCGTTCGTTCTGAAACCATTATTACGTCGTCTAAAACTATATATATATATATATATGAAAGCATTTAAGTCAATGGGCAAATCAATGTTATTAAAATACGTTCTTGTATAACATAAAGTACGTCCAGCAGCATGTCAGTAGTAATTAAATATGTAACAAATTGTTAGTTGAGTATAAAATTAAGGCTTTCATATTCGTCATGTCATTTGTTGGACATAACGCAGGTCAAAAATGACCAAACATTAGTGACTTTAAAATGAAATTTCTTTAAATAGCTTAAAACCAAATAAGGGATATGTAAGTTTAAAAAAATTGTGAGTCCAGACAACTGACTGATTATAATGGACTAGCTACATAAATTATGTGTCAAGAAGGGAATGCGCATTAATTTCCCTTTCAATTGTAGCGTCTGTGTTATTCTCGAAATATTAATGTAATGCGACTAATTCTGTTTCCTAGAATGTTTTCAACTTTAGTTTTCCTTGCATACAAATGCATTTAAAATATTCTGGTGCTTGTCTAACTGCTAGTTTTTGTATTATGGAATTTAAATATTACCTAAATGCTAGAAATTTTAGTCTTCACGACGCATAATTTAATTAATTCTGCGTCTCCAAAGCAATTAAGTGCGATTTTATAAAATTCGCAAAGTATGACTATCAAATCAGCAGTATTAAGGCTTTTATCAACATTGACGAAAGAAAACACGTAATACAATTATTTTTAGATTCAAACAGTAGCTCAAAAACATTTTCAAAAAAATAATTCTAAAATCCTATCAGTTACTTTATAGTTGTTTAAATTCAACTATCTGCACACAACATATTATTAGTTTAATTTCTTATAATTACTACATTTACAACCACATTCAAAACAACATTTAAGTATTCCATTTCCATATGAATATTTAAGATACCTGTGTGTATTGCTCCTAGTCGTGTCATGATAGGTTGTGTAGCATTTATAATGTACTTCTGCACTTTAATTTTTTTAGATGAATGAGCCTATCATAAAAAAATGTTATATGATTTTGAACACATATTTAATTGCCAATGCAATGCCACTACGCACAAACTGCTAACGTCAATAGTACAATAGCTAGTTAACATCAGATCACAATACAAATTGATTGGCATAGTAATGAATGAAAAAATTTATGGTTTACCAGCTTAATGTTGCTTTATGATTTATGCTAAAGTAATTTTAAACTTAAAGTACAAGGTGAGTGAGATATGGTATAAAAATGAATTACTATTTGATATACAGGTGAATTAGTCATCTTTATGGTTAAAAATCATATTATCTTTATACAGGTGAAGCAAATCCTTCCAATAATCATTTAATAATCAATTTAATATTTTTTCTAGATTCATTTTATTCATAAAGTCAACATATTAAAGACTAGACTACAATTTCAACCTAATTAATTCATAATTCAAACATTGTAGCTAATTAGCTTCACTACAAAAATATCATTACCAAGAATAGGTCATTTTTATCATCATATCATATATCAATATCAAAACCAATTGATATACATTTTAATCATTTAACATTTCCTACTTACTCACCAGTTTATAAATCATAATCATAAATTCACCAACTAAACATATCAAATAGGTAAAAATTAACAATTAACCTACTCAAAAATTCAAACAGCAACAAAATTTCCCCCCAAACTTTTCCACTCAAACTATCTTACTAAATAACTAACTACATTCATGATTAATCCACTAACAAAAATTATTTTACAAGTCAAAAAACATTAAATTAATTGATTATTTTTCAGTCTTCATCACTCCACCTCCACCCGCACCCCCAACAGCACCACCTCCACCTCCCCAAGCTACCTTCTCCGCGTTTTTCTTCGCATCCGCAATCATCTGATTCCATTCATCCTCCGTATCCGCCTGCTCCACAAAATCCTCTTCCTCCTCCTCCTCCCCCACTTTCTCAACAATCTCTACCTCCACCTCTCTTTCCCCCTCCCTCTTTATCTTCGTCACCTCCTCCACCACCTTCCTCCAATTCTCCTTCCTTCCCTCCTCCATCACCCTCTTAAACTTGATCGCTTCCTCCTCCGCCCTCTCACAAGCCGTATTATACCCCTCCCTCGTATACACCCTCACCCTCGTCTCCTCCATTCCCTCCGGATCCTCATCCTCAAAAACAAACTCCTTCAACTCCCCCAAAATCTCCCACAAGCTCGACTGATAAACCTTCGTCCCCTCCACATCCCCATACATCCACTCCCTCAAATCCACCCCCACCCCAGTCCCCTACTCCCCCTCACCCCCAA
>JAQFXM010005155.1:0-15530 GCA_034693345.1 Entomobrya multifasciata | reverse complement strand
ATTTTGATTGAGTTTTGGTTTTCGACAAAGTCGAGAGTTGAAATTGAATAGTAAATTGGAAGGTTGTGTGAAACAAGTGGAGAATGAGTGAATGATGATATTTCTGGACAATGTCAAGGTTTATATACACGGACCGAAATGTTTTTTGATTATGCATTTTTCGTCAGCAATGAAACAGTCTTTGTTTCAATATTGATACTCGAATGTTTTATTATGAACACAAAAAAGCTCTCAATCGAATTTCATGTAATGTAATGTTTTTACATAACGTCCACCTACGAATAGACTTGTTATTACATGCTATCATTACACACAATCTTTTTCTCCAGAAAAAAGTTGCACGAAGCATTAACTTCAATAGTAACAAAATGCCGTTTTTAGCCACCATTTTTTTATTGCCTTCGAGATCCCATTTATCATTTAAGATGCGTCATGCGTCACCGTAATTTTCTTTGTTACCAAAATCTAAATAAGAGATGATACACAGAAATGCCAACGCTATATACTTGTTTGCGTCATGTTGGATTAGTGCGAAAAGATATACAGTTTCAGCTTTGACAGCAAACAAAAAACTGATGACAAGTCTTTTTAAGTCAAACAAGGAACACAAACAATGCAGCAGTGAGAACTTCATGATTGTTATATCATAATGATGCGTAACTACATCGTGATTACAAGTTTCATAGACTTAGATGTTTAGACTTCCATAAGCTTAGAGTAAAGGTATTTTTAGCGAAAAGTATTTAAATATTCATTGTACACAAAATCATTGAATGACTGATGACTTTGCTGATTGATTACATACTTGACTGCAGTGCAGTGTTTTACCAAAATAGTATGATTTGTTTATCAAATCAAATTTTTTATAGCCTTCTAATTAATTTACATTACAATTGACAGGAGTTCATAAAAAAAATAATAATAATACAATGGTGAAGATTAAATATTCAGTAAAGTAAAAATAGGTAATAGTGCTTCTAAAATAACACTTTGCTATCCTCGCCTGGTTCAACCTACACTTGTCGTCAGTATAGAAGCCGGTTCTGGAAACATCCTCGCGAATCCAGAAATGTACATAGAGGCTAAAATGCTGCATTTATTTAATTATTATAAATAGCATCTTGAGAAGCACCACTGACCATACAAAACAGATCAAGTTGCCTGTAGTGCCCTGATTCTGCGCTTACTGGGTTTAGCAGTAAGCTTCTCCACGTTTGTTACTAACTGAGACGAATCCAAAAAATTCTGGAGTTGAAAATATTTGCGAGAATGCGATTATCGGACCTAGCGAGTCTGGTTAGAAGTTACATGACTGCTCGCCTTCTGATGATGGCTGTAAAATCACAAATCCCATTACTTGCAAACATCTCACTTGCACTGCATCGTCTACCATAACCAAATATGGTGCGAATTGAATCATTGTATGCTACTCTCACTGAATTTAAAGATTTTGCACAAACTGGGTTCCACAAAGTCGCACAAATATAGCTAAAGTAAAAAGTAAAGTAATTTAGGGGTCGGTAAACCGAGGCGACGGAATCACATTTAAGGATTATTGCGCTCTTCCCCTTTTCCACTCACTTCCTATAGAGAACGGACGCTCTATAGGGATGACATGATGGCTGTAATAGCTAAAGTACGTGTTAAAAGGTACTTTTTGACACTAATATGACGTGCTCTAAATCTTGGAGCCACTAGATTTGCTTGCATGTACAATTTATGTTTTCTTTTCTTAAGTTCGTTAGTTGTTAGTGTGTTAGTGTACTTGGCAGGAGTACGTATTAAAGGACCATTTTCACATTTAAGATTTTTTCTTTATAAACTTGCAAGCTTTTATTATTCCTACAATAAATTAACTATTTTTTAACAAATTGATACATTTTGACCGAATGCACTTTCTAGTGCAAGTGGGTAACGTTTTGACATTTAGGAACAAATTAAATTCAAGAAGGAAGGAATGAAATATACAAGATCAGAAGAGAACAATTACACAACAAAAAAGGAAAACAATCAAAGAATGCCGATACATACAAAGAATATTATACAATATAAAGAGGAAGGTAAAGAAAATCACTTTTGATTTTGGAAACTGTCAAAAGCGTTACCAATTTGGGACCGGATTTATAATGCTAAAATTTTGGGGAGTACAAAAACGTTAATAAATTATACACATTTTAATAAATTTAACCGAGGAAAGCCTTGGGGGCAGCATAACCGACTGGACCGGCATAACCGATGGGGGCAGCGAGAGCTTTAGCTACTGGGGCGACAGCGGGTACGGCAGCTGGAAATTGGAAATCAAACTTTAGAATTCGTAATTGTATAAGAGCAAACTAGGAGTTGTGTTCTTTTGTGTATGTGAGAGTGGGGTGTGTTGTGTCTTTGCAAAAATAGAGAGAGATGAGTGTGAACCGAACCCAGACCTTGGAAGCTTAAATATATATGACTGATGCTCTTACCTCTGAGCTATATGCGTTCTATATTGCAAAGACACTTCACAATGGGCGAGTCGGACTATACTACTACAGTTATGCTTACCCTTGACGACAGCTGGGGCAGTACGGTCAACGACGGCGTTGAATCCGTTGATTGGGTCAGCGGTGTAGGTGACGGTACGGATGGCACCATCGGGCTCAACAAGGGAGTATTGTCCAGTTACGACATCTCCATCACGGGTCTCGTGGGCAGACTTGGAGTCTCCGGTAAGGGCATCAGAGACGGAGTATCCGTAGTTGTATTGTGGGTGTGGGTCGTATGGCTCAGCACGGACAACAGCCTTAGCGACTGGAGCCACTGGTCCAACTGGTCCAGCATAGCCCACTGGTCCAACTGGTCCAGCATACCCAAGTGGAGCACCTGGGGCAGCGGAAGCCACGGCGGCCAAAGCCAAAACACAGATGAACTATTACACAAATCAGAAAATTAATTCACAAAGTTAACTTTTTGGTCATGATCCGATTCCGATTCGTCCGAAATTTTTGTAGAGCCAAGTATGCCCACAACTTCATATTCCACTATGCTATGTAAAAATGATTCACTCACCTTGTTCATTTTGGGGCGTTTAGAGATGTTAGAAATAGTAAAAGATTTTTAGTTTTGTTTGGTTGGATGAACCCGATGGACTGATTGATCCTCACTAATTGTCCCATGGCTTATATACGAATTCACAAATCCATACATTTTGTATTAGTATATCCGTCTCCGTTTCATTCTTAAATTCATTTTTCAGCACAAACAATACAGCTAAATTGCATCCTATAATAGACAACGAAAATGAATCAGTACAAAAATCCATACCCTTTTCTATTATTTGCAGTTTACGTTAAAGTACTTTCCTTTTTTTTTGTTCTTGCATCACCAAAATAATAAGGGATAATAATAATATTTGCATTCTTTCTTAAAATATATGAAAAATATATATCACTTTTTTATGTCTGTCTGTTCTTGTCGCTTATGAATGAAATATCCATATTGTTCACGTTTTTATTTATGTCCTCCTCAACAAAAAATCATAACGACATACGTTTGTTTTGTGAGGGCAGTGGAGAATCTAAGCCCATGAGTCAATTTTTTTGTAGTTTAAGCAAGTAAATGTTATTTTAGTTATGTTACAAGAATAATGCGTGCACTATAAATATTAAATATATATATAGATCAATGCCTAAGCTCTAGTTCATGTACTATCATTCCTTTTTACACATGTTCATTCATACAATAAAATTCCTGATGAAGCATTTTAAATTACAAAATAAACTTTTTATAAAGGATAAAAAGTGTTATGTTGGGGCCAACTTCTGGTCTTGGACTTGTAAATTGTCATTTCATTCCAATAAATTCACTCAATTTTATGAAAGAAAGGGGGGTCCGGGCCCTGTTTTACTACAATTTACTTTATAATTTTATTACTCTCGAGCGACGAGCGTCATATCATCTAAAAAAACGTTTGAGCTGCATCAGCAGCAAAAGTAATCAAAATCGCTGAACAGCTTGAGTTTTTTCATAGTTGCCGTGAACTTGACTAGGAAATATTTCTTGTGGTTAATTTGGTTTATTGGAATCAGAGTAAGGATAGTTATGAGATGACTTGACTCATGACGATTGTCACGATAAGTTTAGATGAGCGCATATTGCACTGTTGGCGTTGCGTAGACGGTAAAGCGTCGTCAGGCCAGGCCTGGCTAGGCTGGGCAGCGGCAGGTGTACAGGAACAATGCGTAAATTGGTACACTTTGTTTATGGAGTGCACCTGCTATGCTTCGTTTTTAGAGCGCTGTGATTATGATGATGATGGCGTTAATTTGTACATGAGAGAATGTTGCCAAGCTTTGATCAATATGTCTTGTACGTGCGTTCATTTTTTTACTATGTTTAATCGGCAATCGGCTTATCCTAGTGGATAAAAAGTACAGAGGAAGGTCTTGTCTACTTTTTTGACTGTCTGTTGATGATCACGATGATTATGATCACTTTCATGATGAGATCAATTTGAGATCCGCCCTGCCCAACAAAATGACAACGACTAAAGTTGATACTTAGGTATAATGAGAATGATGAATTTGAACAAAATGTTTTAAAAGCTAGAGATTGTTTAATGCAAGGCACGCGTCTCTTTTATTTTTTTATTGTTACGTTACGTGTTGTGAACTTTGATTGTTGGCAGTTATGATGATGTTGATTATCAAGGGTACCGATTCCAAATCAAAAATTGCAAGTCTTCAAAATGGAAAGGTTAGGAATATATGTATATACTTTGCAGTTACTTCAAGGCATACTTGTCAATATGTATTTGATTTTTGTTACAGCGATAAGGTTCACAACAGTGTATCAGAATTATAAAAGTTTATAGAGTATAAAGTGATGTTTTTAACAACATGTCATGTCACAAGGATGAAGGAAGTGATATGTTGATATGTACGAATTGGTTTACTGAAATTTTTAATCAAACTGGAAACTAAATTTTTACTCCAGACGAGAAGTTGATGTGGACGATAGAGCATTCACTTACCAAGTGGACACTTGCCACATCACCACCATCATACTTCGGTACTTTAAACAGTTGATGTAAAAATCAAGATAACCCATGATATTTGCACTGTCATTTCTGACTCTACCAATAATATTGCCAATAGTAAATTGATTTTCATAATAATATTCAATATTTTTTGATGGGTGCGGATGCGTAAGATTTATCTCACCACACACAGCAAAAGTGCATTACTATAATTACTAACGTCAAATACAACATAGGGCAACTTATTCATTCTTGTCAAGTAAAGTGACCTGCGACCTCATTGAATTTCTGGCTGATGCAACAAACGCAACCAACTAACTCGGCAGCAACAATCAGACATGATCCCAGAGATTCCCACATACGAAAAATGAATTTGTGCACGCATTCGGCGATGATGCAAGGTGTAGTACAAAACGATCCACAGGTAAGAAAAAGGTCCAAGAATGGCCTTAACCATGAGTTCCCTTAATGGCACAGAATCAGAGGGTTAAATTACAACAATCATATAAAGAGGTTTGGTTGTTGAACTTGGATGGACGATAAAGTATATACTCTCTGCCAGTTTTCTATAACTATATCATATGAAAACTAATATTAGTTAAGCAAATCTGATTTGACTGATATTGTAATACAGTTTGTTGGGTGCTGGTGCTGGTGACAATAGCAATTTGAAGGTGACAATAATGAATAGTTAGATAGATATGCTCTAATATTTTATATTAATAGATTAATTAGCATATTCCTTCACAGCGAATGCCGATCTTATTCGGTATATAAATGGGAGGAAATTCATCAAGTAGTATGTCACTTCATCAAGTTCCATTGAACAACTAAAAACTAATCAATCAAGTCCCAGGACACCCCAACAAAAACCAAAATGAACAAGGTGAGTAGTGGAGATGGCAAATAATATAATTTAGTGAATAATTTCGGGAATCGGAGTATGCAAGACGTTCCGGCAATAGGAAAATCTGTGAAGCAATTTTTTCATTTTGTATTTTTAAATTTTAATAGTTCGTGTGCCTTCTCGCCATTGTGGCCGCTGCCAACGCTGGAGCCATCGGTTACAGCACCTCTGTCGGAGCCATCGGAGTTGCCCAACAGGTGTATGCCCAGCCCCAACTTGTCCGTTCCGCCCCAGTTGCCTATGCCCAACCTCAACTTATCCGTTCCGCCCCAGTTGCCTACGCTCAACCCCAACTCCTTGCCCAACCCCAACTCGTCCGCCAGGTTGCCCAGCCAATCCTCCGCGCTGCCCCAGTTGCCGTTGCCGCTCGTGCTGAGCCATTCGACCCCAACCCACAATACAACTACGGATACTCCGTCTCTGATGCCCTCACCGGAGACTCCAAGTCTGCCCACGAATCCCGCAACGGAGATTTGGTCCAAGGACAATACTCCCTTGTTGAGCCCGATGGTGCCATCCGTACCGTTACCTACACCGCTGATGCCATCAACGGATTCAACGCTGTTGTAGACCGTCAAGCTCCAGCTGTCGTCCAAAAGACCCTTGTTCAAAAGACCCTTGTTGCCCAGCCACAACTCCTCCAAAAGACTCTTGTTCAACCACAATTGGCTTATGCCCAACCCCAACTTGCCACCCGTGCCATCCTCGGATAATTTATTATTTTCAAAAATTTCTTACGAGACTGAGTGTTTCTAATAATTTATTTCTATAATTTATTGCTTTGTGCTATACAATGCAAACTCTACCAAACTGTATCTCTTTTATTCCAACTTAAATTCAAAAATGAAAAAAATATCTTCGATCTGCTTGTGATTAAAGTGCTCAACTACCCTTTTGTTTAAAAAAAAGTTACTCTCGTAGTCGTTTGTATGTTTTTGTTTACCGGCAATCTTGCAAGAATTGGTGTGTGCATAAAGTGATATGTTGGATAAAAAAGTTTTTTGAATGGAAATGGAAGGATATTCCATGATATCAAAATTGTGTCGCATAAGGAATCATGTCCCTTTCCTGATGTTTCCTAACACCTACAAAACTCGGGGGAATTATATGAAATGTCTCTTTTGAAGTACAATATGCTATGGACTACAAAATTGGATGGTGGATAATCTATTAAACACAACCCACGAAAGTAAAAGTTGAGTATAGTAATTTTCGTGATAGATATTAATACTTTTATTACAAGATTAATCAGCCTAACTAAATAACTTATCAATACATCAACATAACTAAATCATAAACATATTACAAAGTATAATCTCGTACAATGAATATTATATTTCACGATTTTGGTCTAAATGCCAGCATGTGGTTAATAGTTGGTTGTACTGTTCGACAGCGTAAATTAACAAATTGTACGCTTACTACTATTAGAGAATACATGAAACGACATAGTCAAGTAATAATTAATTGTGTAAAGTCATTTGAAACTGCTAAGCTACTCTTTTTGGGAGACATTCGGATTCGGGTTAGATGAAGACTGACCTTGCAGAACACTCATATTACTCCAACAGGCAAACAACATTTGCTCGTGAATCCTCTTGGCACACTCTTGCAGCTCCCGCTCAACGAAGGTTCGGAACTGTTCGTTATTCTCAGTTGAGTTAGTCGATATCTCTTCTTGTCCAGTGTGTTGAGCACCACCGTGGCGTCTAAGGTACTCGACTAGAAATGCAACAGGAATACCGCTGCTTAACGATGCCTGATCTATGCCGTGCCCGTAGAGTATTATGTAGGTAGCAACTAATAAACGATTAATCCATGAACTTTCGACCTCTGCAAAGTTCAAACCCAAAGGGGGAGCTTGACTTGGGTTTACAGAAGAACCGGGGAAAACTAATGGTTGATGAAAATTTTGGAGATGAACTGTAGGACAAGATATTAAATATAATAGACCATTTAAAATGCATTTACAGTGAAGTAGGTTAGGTTATGAATATCTGTGGTTGTTACCTTCTTCAAAACGTCCGACAGTTATATTTTCAGGATGTACCTGAATGACAGGCTGGGAGGGCAAGGATGATATTTTTGAAGGTCTTCCTCGTTTTCTCCGAACTTGTTTGACTTTGGTTTCAATGTGCAGCTGTGTAGTCCTTACAAGGTCTACAAATCATACCAAACAGAGAAGACAAATCATAATCATAAAACGTTTACTTCAAGAGTTTCTTTCAAATATCAGTATGACTATAAAAATAGATTAATTACCTTCAGCTCTTTCATCCGACTGCAACCCTAACCCCTGAAATATGTTATTTGAGTTTTGTACTATTAGCGTATGCAGACAAATGGATCAAATGTGACTTTATTGATAATTTATATTAATAGTGTAATCAGTAATCATAAACCGTACCAACAGAATGTTTGGATCTAGCCCAGAGCCATTACTACCACTATCAGTCTCACAGCTTTCTTTCTGATCCTAAACAAAGACATTTTACATTTAGACACATACTATGGAACAATAAATTTTCAAATATTTTCTCGAGATAAGGCACTTGTGAGAAAACTTTCTTACCATCTTCATCTTCTTGGTAGAGTTACCAACATCTTGCTCGTTTTGAGTCATCCCGCTACCAGCAACTTCAGCCCCTGCATTTGGCGCAATTCCTCCATTTTCGGAAGGTTGGATTCCATCAGCAGCAACCGTGCCCTCGTTTCCGTTACTTACAATAACCTGACGTTTTTTAAATGGTTTCACCATCGGTAATCTACTTGGCAGCCCTTCTTGATCATTTCCGTCACTGAAAATATCATTCCTTTCACTACTACCAGGGTCAGGATCCACCTCTCCATCACTATCACTGCGTCCAGATCCAGATACTGAAGAGTCACCGTCTACTAGGTCAATTAAGATTGGTTCAGCATTATATTGGTTCCCCGACAGCGTAGGTCTTTCCCCAAATTTAGATCCCATCATGCTTGCCTCGCCTTGATTACACAAACCATGGATCTTCAAACGGTTTGCCACCTTGCACAGTTCCTCGAATTTGTCCTTAGTAATATTCTCAATTACACCAGTATACATAAAAGCGAGAAGTGTACAAATATGCCATTTTTTAACTCCAACCAAACAGATAACCAGATCCGGAGAAGAACTCTTGGACAGTATGTCCGCGAAGTATGGCGAACAGGCTGCCAAAATCAACCGATGACATTTCACTTTGAAATCATCACAGGACAATGTGACATCAACAAGAACTCTCTGTTGGAGCATCCATGCGATTCTACCCAGCAAGGTAGAGCCCATCTTCTCTTTGGTCCACTCAACTCTAAAACCGGACGGGTTATCCATTTTACTCGCTGATTTAATTAGTGAACAGGATCAGGATTCAGGATAACTTCCCAGAAAGAATAATCTGAAAAGTTAAATTAAAATGGAATAGATTAAAATAATATTCATAAGCTTTCACTGTCTCGTCTTTGATTGAAGATTTGCAGCGAAATCACAGAAAAGGCATCTGTAATTTTATGATTGACATAAGTTAAAAGAGTAATTTTTAATGTAATCCCTTCCAGAATTCGGGCAAAAAAAATTTCCGTACTTACATTAAACCAAAAGTTTTCTTATTTTCGTAACGTTCTCTTCAATTTCCTGCGACCTTACCTTAAAAAATGTAACAAAGTTATTATTAGTACAAAGTACACAACCCTTTCGTCAAACTTGAATGAAAGTCAATAATACGGAAAATGTAGTTTACGCAAGCGCAATGATGTAATGTAAATGTACTGTATGAATGTATGCTTGCTTGCCTGCATGCTTTCATTTTTTCGCCGGAGATAAGAGGAAAACAAGAGATCACATTGATTGGGGTACTCAGGTAAAAGGTGATTTCAGATTTGATTATGAGCACATTGAAATTGGGAAAGATGTGGTACGAGAATGAGAGGGATATTTGCTTTCTTCGTCTAAAAAAACAAAAAAACGTGTACTGCACACCACAGCACAGGCGAGACGACAGAGACAAATGCGTGGCAAGACAAGTGGTAGATTATGCTTTCCCATTTCCAAAAAAATGACCGCTTCACACCTTTTGATGAAACATCAATTGTCAATGTTCTCCGTTCAGCTTTCTTATCTTTTCATGCGAGCGCTTTGATGTTTGACTTTGACTGCTTTCAATGTACTCTCTGTCCTCTGTGTCTCCCCGTCTTCTTTTGTCGTTGGTGCTCCCATTCCCATTTCCGACGCGCGTCTGTGAGTTGCATCATCGGCATGCAGCATGGCATAATGCAAACAAAAAGCAAGCAGCCCTTTTTTGCAAAAGAAAGAAAGATGAAAGATGTGCAACATAATATCATTAGTGTCAGAGTGCCAGGTGCATGCAATGCATGCTAAGCCAATGAATGCCATGTAAAATGCATGGTCAGTTTTTAAAAATGTTTGAATGTAGAAAGCCATTCTGGAACAGAAATAGAACTCCCATCGTCATTCGTCATCATCATATTACAATCTTCAATATTATCTCGATTCTTGTTTGAATTTTTAGCAAAATTGATTGATTGTCTTCTTTGAAAAATTCATGTCACTAATACTTTTTATTTTTAATCTTGGTACCGTAAACTGCTGCCTTGTGGGCGCAAAGGTGAATGGCGTCTCGATTATCAATTTAAAGCTACTTTTCAACTTTTCATTCAACGAGCTATCGATCGCGTTTACTGAACACGTTGAGGAGTCATTAATTGAATCCAAAAGTCATAAATAGCGAGTACTTTATTGAGGGTTTTACTGGAATACTGGAATCCCCAAGTCATATTGCACTGGCAATGGCAATAGTAGCCTTTACTCTTTACGTTATTTGATGCTTGTTAGGAGATTTTTTACGAACTTTTTAAACCCGTTGCAAATTCATGGAATTGCGTACTTTTTCATGACATTAAATTAATGAATTTTATGCAAAATCTGATAAAAGAGGTAAGTAAAGCAGGTTGACATTTTTTGTATCAAAACGATTTTTCTTTTCGTTTATATTTTTTACGCGAAGTTTGAACAGAAGAGAATAACGAAACAAGAGTAGTAAAAATACAATTTGTATAGGTAAAAAAATTCATACACAACTAATTAGAACTCAGGTAATGCATACGCACATTTTAGCACACCAATAAATACAAAAAGTATCACGATATCAGACTAATCACAAGAAAAGACTACAACTATGAGAAATTTTGTAACAAGTCATTGAAAAAATAGATAAGGATTTTAAAAACTCAGGTATTTTCTATCCCAAAATGGCACGACCGTAAGCTGGGCCAACAGCACGGGCATAAGCTGGGGCAGCGTGAGCGTAGGCTGGTCCAACGGCATGAGCGACTGGGTGAGCGGCGTAAGCTGGTCCAACGGCATGAGCAACTGGGTGAGCAGCAACGGCCTTGACGACTCCTGGAGCTTGACGGTCGACGACGGCGTTGAATCCGTTGATTGGGTCAGCGGTGTAGGTGACGGTACGGATGGCACCATCGGGCTCAACAAGGGAGTACTGTCCTTGGACAACATCGCCATCACGGGTCTCGTGGGCAGACTTGGAGTCTCCGGTAAGACCATCGGATACGGAGTATCCGTAGTTGTATTGTGGATGGGGGTCATATGGCTCTGGGGAAACGGCAACAGCCTTGGCAATTGGTTGAGCGTAGCCTACTGGACCGTGGGCATAAGCTACTGGACCAGCAGCATAACCAACTGGAGCACCAGGAGCGGCAGCGGCCACGGAGGCAAGACAGAGGACAGCAAGAAACTGTAAAATCCAAACACAATAAAATTAGTAAGCTTCAGAAATGTTTCCAAGATTTTTCTCTCCATCGATTCCAAGTAACACTTTTTCCTTTCCACTTGAAATAAATTCACTGAATTTTCAATCCAACTGCATACCTGATTCATTTTGATAGATTTTTAGGGAGTTCCACAAATTCAAAATTTGATCACTTCACAATATTTATTAAATTCACACACTACTCAAGAAGACCGATGAAGACTGAATGTCCTTATCAAAATTCCACTTTGTATTTATAGTACAAACCCTTTCATACCCACGCGACTATCTTTGAATCCTCAATTAATACCATTAACAAAAACTACCATAAGCAAGATCAATTCATTCCCTCTTGACTAATTATAGTACTAAAAGTTTTACAGTCTTTACACGACACCACGCTTACATTACAAGACATAGTAGCTATACACCCGATATACTGCCTGGGCTTTGATACATGGGTTAGCATATTTGTTTAAATGTCCTTTCTCAATTTTTAAGCTATCAACATCAAAACGGCAATGTTATCGTATTCTAAAGCTTTGATATTAAAAAAATGGATCAGAGATCGCCCAACGACTTTTACCATTCAACCCATCCACATGCCTGCCAGACATGACACATGGCAAGGAAAAAAATACACAACTTCCCTTTCATTTCATCTAAATAATATTTTAATTACGTAATAAAAAAGGTATCTAAAAGCAAGTACTAAAAAGCAACAATGGAACAATGAAAGGTGTATATTGTACATGAAAAATGAATCATTGCTATATAGATCAAAAATGCATTTTTGAAGCACCAAAACATTAATTTTTTATCGCTTCACTTATGAAGGAACTTGAAAAAAGTGGACCATGCTGCATTCATTACACATTACAAGTAAATATCAATTTTTCATGCCATTAACAAAACATTGTTGACTTTTTTTTGCCTCATTTAGAAGATTATCGGACAGCAATTAGACCAACGTTTCGCTACATTGTTGGTTTTTTATTACATGCCAAAATGCCAAACGACTACTTTGTAGCTTTGCCGCAAATGAATTCTCGCTAAAAACTATTTCACACTTTACCGTGAACTTGAGGAGATGCATTGAGGATTGAGGATGATGATTGCCTCATTTTCGTTTTTTTCAATGCTGTGCACTCTCTAAAAATCGCCTCGCTACTACATAATATTTTACATTCAAACACTCAACGTTTATCTTTGAAATAAAAAAACAGCCACGCCAAAAAATGCCACATCCCTCTTTCTTACCAATTGAAATTACTTAAACTGTAGCCCCAACCCCAGCAATCTATCTTATTGTAAAAAAATGTATCAGGGCTATTTTCTATCAAATGATATGATATAATTAGCAGTGTAAATGAACAAGAATGAAAGTAATTTATGTTCGTTTCATTGTTATAGTTTGCAATTGCATTGGATTACGTTTGCATTACAGACAGAGAGAGGCAGATAGATTGACAATGACACTTGTTGCTTGTCCAACAACACAAAAAAGTATAAGAAATCTTTAACATTCGATGATATTCACATTTTTATCTGCTTGCATCTTTTTAACATGATCTGATCAATCAGATCAGATCATCAGTACCAGATGACCTATCTAGTTTGCTAATTTAGTATCAAAGTGCATCTCAATGCATTTTTTTAAATGCTTATCATACATGGAAAGCGATAGGTGCCATTCACTCTCATCAATATTCTATAAACTGTACACACTACTGCACGTACACCTCTGCAATCTCTGCAAAAATCCTTATTATTATGGTACAAATATAATTGACGTGTTTTGTGCTATGCACTTTTTTTTAGATTACTTACTCTACTATAAATGAAGCTACAAAATGCATTATAACGGATGGACATGGACATTCTAATTTTGTCGATCAATTTATTTACATGAATGAATAAGATCTCATTACAGAGTTCTCGGTTATCTCTTTATCTTGGCTAAACATTACTTTTTACACACAGACAGTTAACGATTTGGGTGTGAATATGAAAACGCTGCGCTGTTAAACTGGCTGAAGGTACAACATTGAAATTGAAGCATCTCTACAAAAAAAACGTTTAATATCACTTTTAGAGTACAATGTTTACGAATAGCTAATATCACAAGGTATACATGATTAATTTAATGATAGTTAAGTACACTAAAGTAAAGTATTACACATCTTTTAAGAGGAATAAAGTTGCATAACATTTTTTTTTTGTAAAATCATATTTAAACGGCTTCTATGAGTGTATCATGCTGTTAGTTATATAGTACACACACAGTCAACAGTAAGATCATCATCGCATCATATAAATATATATGCCTTGTTATAAAACAGGTCAGGAAACTCCCAGTTTTCCTTAAAGGAAGGCCATGATAATATCAAATTATGCTTTACAACATTCCATGTGCGAAAAAAAAAACAACTTGTACTCCGGTCAGGGCACAACAAACACAAATCACTTTGTCAATATTATCATGTTGATACTATTACCAGTAGTAGACACGTTATATATATTTTTTCTCAAGTTGAAAAATCATTACGTAAAAGATGTAAGATAAGCTATGGGAGAGGGTTATAGAGTATCAAAACTATCAACATTTCAAAAACATTCATTCACATCAATAGACATTCTTTTATCGTGTTTACAGCATTGTTGAAAAATGCAACAAGTGCAACTTGTATTAATCTTTGCGTGTCGTATTCGTTCGGAACTCGGAACTCTTTGCCCTACACCCTAAAGTTATCTCCGTGATTCCTTTCAGTTTAACATTTCAATGCATTGATTAATGTTACTACCTACTACACTAATCTGCTAGTTTAGTTTAGCCTTTAGAATTAAATGACTGAAGAGAACAAGAGAGCTTGCTGTTTTGCCATTGTCCATATCAATATTACTAATTTAGAACTTCATATGTACATGTCCGTCCGTGCGCTTTGAGTGCACTTGCACTCATACCTCTGCGTTGTGTACATGTGTATCAGTGAACTTCCATTCATAGTGTTGAGTGTTGACTCATGCAGTGGTAGTGAAGAAGCTCCCAGCTCCCCTCCTGATCCTGATACTTTACTACGAGTGCGATACCCCACTACGTTAGAGCGTGCTCAATGAGCATCGTAAAGGTTGGTGGTTGGTTTGGTTGTTTGGTAGTTTTTTTTGTACTACTATCTGCCTTCTGCCTACACATGTTTACTGTTTACTAACAACTGAGAATGTACTAAATATACGAAAATGGCTGAATTAATGTGAATGGCTTATCTATTTGACTTTTTTTTGACAAGAATCAATCAATAATAAAATTAATTGATAGTGAATGTAAATGACAAAAAATTCTCCAAAATATTTTTATTCTGAATGTAAAATGCGAAGTTCATATTTTAGAATTTTGACCCAAAAATCATAACCTGTAGGAAGTAAGGTTCAGAATCCGAATATTCGAACCAAAAAAGTATTGAGAAAAGGAGGAAAATTTCAAGTTTTAGAACTTTCAGACGAAATCAAGTTTCAGACTTCGATGGCTTTAGGGTACGGGCGACAGTTAGAATGTTGGTTGGCTTTAGGGTACGGGCGACAGTTATAATGTTGGTTGGGTTTAGGCTACGGGCGACAGTTAGAATGTTGGTTGACTTTAGGGTACACACGGGAATTGGAAAGGTGGTTGGCTTTAGGGTACACACGGGAGTTTGAAAGGAGGTTGGCTTTAGGGTACACACGGGAGTTTGAAAGGAGGTTGGCTTTAGGGTACACACGGGAGTTTGAAAGGTGGTTGGCTTTAGGGTACACACGGGAGTTTGAAAGGTGGTTG